>VSMD01078922.1:0-49016 GCA_008750895.1 Mirza zaza
CAAACTCCTGCGCTCAAGCCGTCTTTCTGCCTAAGCCTCCCAAATAGCTGGAACTACAGGTGCACCACCATGCCTGGCTAATTTTTTCTATTTTTGTTAGATACAGGGTCTCACTCTTGCTCATGTAAAACTTCTACTGGGTTAAGAGGCAAGTCTTTTTTGACTTTATGGCCTAAGAACTGTTAACACAAAGGCTTGTTGTTGTTGCTTGTTAAGATTGAGGTGAAGTCAAAGGTATTTATTGAAGTATATTTATGAAACACCTACTCTCTCTCTCGTCCTGGCATAGGCTGATCTTGGCGTGTTGAACTCAGGAATACTAGTGCCATCAAACGTACTTCAGAGCCTTGCAGAATGTCTTCCTTTCAGTAGTATTTGGTTGACCCATAGATATAATTGCATTCTGAGAAAGCCTCAGAACAAAATAAGGCAGCATGTGTCAGTAGCCAAATCCTAGAGTTTAAAATCCATTAGCTTCAGGCAGACAAAGTCAGTGGTGAGTGGCAAGTGGACTTTTCTGCCAGTAGAGAATCCTCTCTAATGAAGATGAAGGGTGCTTTGTTTCAGAGGGACTGAAGAAAAATGCAGAGAAGGTACCTTTCCACATCTTCCATTGTAGGGGAAGGGTGGATCAAGAGGCTGACAAAACCACAATAAATAAAATATTGCTGGCCAATGAAAACAGACATATATGGAAATCAGGAAGTCAACCTGCTGCTCCGGAAGTGGTGTCTGTGAATTGTGCCTCAACATTTGGAGAGGACTGTAGTCTTTAATGCTGATGGGAAACCTTCAGGAGAGTGAGTCCAAGGGAGAGACTAGAAATGTGGGGTGATAAATAAGGTAGGGATTGAAAATTCTATCTATGATATTAATAGATCTCAGTTAAAAAAAAGCAATGTCTTTGCACTCTACCTGGTTCATAGAGATTCATGGCATGAGCATTTGTAGAGCAATAAATAGCAAGGAATTCCAAAATCCCAACAAAGGAACATCTTTATCAAAGCAGTCTCATTATCTTATAAATTTGACAGGGAAAAGCCATATGGAAAACAAACCTGAATTGTTTTGCAACAAGCAAGGTCAAGGTACTATTTTCAATAAGGATGAAAACAGTCTGGAACCAAGTGGCCTGATCTAGCTGCTGATACATTTAGCAAAACTAAATATGAAATGTCAGAACTGTTCCTAAGAGTCTAAATTGTCAAATGGAGTGGTTTTCCATAATGTGCTCTTAAAAACACAGATTTCTGCTCCTCACCACCACACCACCACCATCAACTCCCTCCTCCACCCACTCCCACCTCTAAAAACTCCGATTCAATCCCTCTGTGCTTAGGAATCTGTGCTTTCAACAGCATGTGTCGGCCAAGTTTGGGAATCTCTGGTTAAGAGAAGCCAGCAGGATAATTCATGCCAGTGCGTCTCCATTCTGACTGCATATTGAATCACTTGGGAGATCTTTTAACAATACCATTGTTGGGGGTTCCTCTCCCAGAAATTATTTTTTTTAATTTTTAATTATTATGGGTATATAATATTAATAGTTATATGTCTTTATGTACACATGTGATGTTTTGATGCAGGCATATAATGTGAATTAATCAAATCAGGGTAATCATAGTATCCATCACCTCAGGTATTTAACATTTCTTTGTGTAGGGAACAAATAATTCCAATTACAGTCTTTCAGTTATTTTAAAGTATATCCTAACTTATTATTGATTATTGTCACTTTGTTGTGCTATCAAATATTATTCATTCTAACTATATTTTTACACATGTTGTCTATCTCCTCTTTATGCCCCTCTCCCCACTACCCTTCCCAGCCTCTGGTAACCATCATTCTACTTTCTGCCTCCATGAGATCAAATTGTTTTTAATATATAGTTCCCCCATATGAATGAGAACATAGGAGATCTGTCTTTCTCTGCTTGGCTTATTTCATTTAACATGACGTTCTCCAGGTCCATCCATGTTGGTGCAAATAACAAGATTTCATTCTTTCTTATGGCTATATAATGTTCCATTGTGTATACTACCACAATTTCTTTATCTATTCATTTGTTGTTGGACACTTAGGTTGTTTCCAAATCTTGGCTATTGTGAATAGTGCTGCAATAAACATGAGAATACAGATATCTTTTCAACATACTGAATTCCCCTCCTTTGGATATATACCCCCCAGCAGTGGGATTGCTGGGTCATATGGTAGTTCTATTTTTAGTTTTTTGAGGAGCCTCCATACTGTTGTCCATAGTGGTTGCACTAATTTACGTTCCCACCAACAGTGTATGAAGGTTCCCCCAGAGATTCTGATTTAACTTATCTACAATGTGAATTAACTTAAATATTCTCCAGTCAATTCCAATGTGGAGCCAGGATGGAAAGCCACTGATGTTATCCAAATCAGACCTCAAATTTTCTGTGCTGGGCTTTTTTGACCTGCATCCATTTGACTTTTGAAATAGGACATCCAATATTTAAATATTTCATATGTTATTACTGCTACTCTTGATAAAAAAAATCCCAAAATATAACATTAAAATTAATTATGTTTTTATGACTAATGTCCTTCCTTAGGGTATTGCCTGGCTGCAGTAGCAACAGTGGAAGAGTCTTTGACACACAGGCTGTATTCCTTAAAATGTTAAAATTTTTCCTGCAAGTTCCCTATTTTTTTTTTAAGAGTGTGTAGCTGCCAAAAAGTTGATACAGTGAGGAGACAACTTTGGAATATATGGGAGATCCTCTGAACCCAAAAGGCTATCCAGGAGTAAGAAGACTGAGCAGGAATGCCTCAGGTATTCTATGAGAAAAGGCAGCAGAAGAATTCTAGAACTATAGTATGATTCTTGCCTGGAGCTGTCCTCTGTTCCAAACTGAGTCTGCTGGCTGTCTCATTTGATTGAAATCCTCTACACTGCTCTGTGGACTGTCCAGATACCACCTCAGTCTTGGTAATTAAACATTTGCATCTTCTATATATATTACATTTGAGTCCTTGTGATCCTGGGTATTGCCAACCTCCTGACTACCCAACCCATCATCATTTCATTTGATTCATAAGAATTCATGTTTTTGAGCTAAAGAGTGCAACCTTTTGCCTGCACCACTAGCCAGTTGACCAAGACGCATAGTGAAACAGACATTCTTGACTATCCCTAGATGGTTATGCCATCTACATACTCTCCACTTGACCTGACTGGGCTCATGCTCATGACTGCCTGGGAACTTGAAAATGTTATGGTAAAGCCTTTTTGGTAAGAGCTCTAATAGTACATGAGGGCATTTTTGTTGTCAGAATCTTGTGGAAACATGTTGGGAATGAAGCAGTTAAAATAGAATTTTTTTTTTTTTTTATATTTTATTTTTTTTAGACAGAGTCTCACTCTGTTGCCTGGGCTAGAGTGCCGTGCCTTCAGCCTAGCTCACAGCAACCTCAAACTCCTGGGCTCAAGCAATCCTACTGCCTCAGCCTCCCGAGTAGCTGGGACTACAGGCATGCACCACCATGCCTGGCTAATTTTTTCTATATATTTTTAGTTGGCCAATTAATTTCTTTCTATTTTTAGTAGAGACAGGGTCTTGCTCTTGCTCAGGCTGGTTTTGAACTCTTGACCTTGAGTAATCCACCCGCCTCAGCCTCCCTGAGTGCTAGGATTAGAGGCGTGAGCCACCACGCCTGGCCTAGAATAGACTTTTTTTGGCAAACAAAATCTCCAAAAGTGTTTTAGGAAAGGGAGGGTATGGGAAGGGAAGACGGTATTCAACCAACTCAAAATAGCTGGTTTATTACTACAGGAAAGATAGGACGGGGGTATATTAGTCACATTTCCTTATTTGTTATTGTACCAAAATTATCCAGTGAATTGCAATGTTATTTTGCATTGCTGTTAAGACTTCTTAAATGTAACCTATCACTGCAGCTGTAGCAGAAGAAAAAAATCATCTAAATCAAAGCACAAGCCTTGTAACAGTGAGTGACTAGTGTCACTAATTTGTACAGTCTGTCCCATGTATCCATGGTTTCCAAATTCCTAAATTCAATCAAGTGGAGATCAAAGATATATAAAATAACAATACAGCAAGAAAAATCAACACAAACAAAAATACAATATAACAACTGTTTATATAGCATTTACATTGTATCAGGTATTATAAGTAATCTAGAGATGATTTGAAGTATATGAGAGGATGTCTGTAGGTTATATACAAATACTACACTATTTTATATCAGGGACATTAGCATTCATGGATTTTGGTATCTGCTGGGGTCCTGGAACCAATACCCTGCAGATACTGAGAAACAACTGTATTTACTTTTTTTGATGTCATTGTTGGCAGAAAGCCCAGCACTGTTCCTTTAAGCTATCTGGTTTACTCCTAGGTGCATAACTGGTGATAAAACCAAATCTTGGGCATCTTATCTTGCTTCAAACTTCTTTTCTGTTCATATACACATACGGATTCGCTATAGATCCTCCTGATCTACAACTGAGATGCTCACTAATTAATATATTCAGTCAACATATATTTATTCATCATCTATCTTGTGCCACCACTCTCTGTTTTATCATCTTGGCTTCTGTAACCTCATGTCATGGGAGCGACTCATATACAATAGTGATGTCTCCAGCTTCCATCTTGTTTCTCTATTTGCCAATAACAATAAAAATAGCAGCTAGCACTCTATGGGGTTTACTTTGTGCAAGATATTGTTCCATGTGTTTTATACACATTAACTTTTTTGACCCATATGAGAACTTCATGAAAAAGGCCCCATTTTTATCTCCATTTTCTAGAAGAGAAAACTGAGGTCTAGTTTAAATGATAAATAATTAATAATTTCTCAATTATCCACAGTAATTTGAGGATAGCACAGCTAGTGAGTGGTGGAACTGGGATTTGAACCTGGGCAGTATGGTACCAGTGGCCATGTTCTTAACCCCTATGGTATCTTTGTTTTTGTATCTATAAATCTCCCATTAGTGGGTAGACCTCTGGACTCTACTTTAACCCAGCCCTCCATGGAAGTGCTTCCACCTGACTCACCCAGACACTTATGTAAGACTCAGAAAGGGCTTTTGGAACTGAAGACCTGTCTATTGCATACTTTTAGCCCTGGTTACAAAGACAGTTCCTATAACTATAGTATATTTTTTCCATGCTGATAACTTTTTTTCTGTAGTGTTAGAGCATTTGCTTTTTCCTGAAATGGAGACAGTGTCTTCTTTATTATAAAGATATCATACATTTTTATCCTAGTTAATTCTAAAATTATTTGTTTCTCTAGTGTCAAGTGTTTCTAAAATATGAGGTCTTTCTGTGTGCTTGATTTTTCTTGGCTAATGTTTAGCATAATCATTTACACATTAAAAGAGGCGAAAAGTTTTAATTCAAGGTAACAGCCTTTGGGTACACATTACAGTCAGGGTAGACAGTCCCCTCTGTGGCAGAAGTCATGCTGCTCAGCTCATAATGCAAAGCTGGCACATGGGCTGGGATCCAGGAGCACATGAACCATTTGTCATCACCACTCATTTCTTCCCTGACACTTCCTTGGTTTTCTACTTACTTTTTCTGAGAGCCACCAAGATTCCTCATCTTCCACTCATCAAATTATGCCGATTCATACTATTGCTGTTCTCTGTCTTTTGATTTGAGAGACTTACTGACATCTGAACACATGATTGAAAGGTTCTGAATAGAGAAACAGATTAAATGGAGAGAGAGTCCTTTCCTACATCAGACAGCAACAGGTAGTTCCACAATATCCAGAAAACAGTCACATAAACAATCTATAAAGAGAAAGAAAACAAAGGCTTTAGAATTAATGAAGGAAATGACAACATTTGCTTTGTGATGTGTGTTTTGGTAGAGAATGTTTGTTTGAAGTCCATAAGAACTCTTGAGACCTTACTGGCAAATCATAAAATGGGAAGACCTAGGATCCGCACATGGCGTTCCCTAATGACACACACCCAATGTTGACATGCCCCTCAGTGAAGGAAACCCTCCACACATACAGTGCCACACCACACATGTGCCTCAGCTGCCTTCTCCTTTCTCTGCAGCAAGATCTGCCACTTCCATCCCTCTCTGAAATAGGTGGAGGAATATGCGCTTAATTTCAAATGGTAGACATATTCTTGATGTACTAATTTGACAAAATTCCTTCACTTGGAAGTAAGTTATGGTCCTGACAGGAAATCAGAAGGTGACTTTGCAGTTTTAGCTTTAGTTAATTGACTTCTGGAGACAGATAAGTTAAATGGTTCAAATTGAAGAAAAAAAAATCACTCAGAGCTGAGTCATCCAGTTTGTATCTCTCTTGATCCCATTAACTGGACAAACGCCAAATCCCCATTTTATTTTATGCTGTGAATGCCTTTTTTGTTAGCATATATTGTGAACATACTTTGTGGGTTCCTACGGGGAAGGGCACCCTGTGGTACCATCAGCAGTTTTTCTCCTTCTGACTTGTTATGATAACAACTTTTGTTTATACAGTCAACACTTAGAAATTCAGGATAATGTGAAACACTCTAAACTTATGACCCAATTTTTCTGGAACTATCCTGATTTGAAATATTTTATCCCACCATCCCCACACAAACCACCGTCTTAGAGAATTGGAGCTGTTAAAAATGCTGTCTTTGGCTTTGGATGGACTGAGAGTTGAATCACAGCTCTGCCACCTACGAGGCTGTGGGACCGTAGGCAAGATGCTTTACATTTCAAAGCCTCGATTTTTATATATATATATATTCTTCCTTCTTAGAGTTTAAGTGAGGATAAAATGAGATTATGCATGCAAAGCAGTAATGTAATGCCTTGTGTATTAAAAAAAGCTTATAAATTTTAGCTGTTATTAGTTAATTCAAATATTTTTGTGTCATACCACTTGTTCTGAACTGCCTTTCATATCTGAAAAAAATACCCCAGAAATTCTTTTGGAAATCTAGTATTTTTAATTTGTAAAGTATGGAGTCTGTACCTAAAGAGAATGGAGGGTATGTTAAACAATGTCTATGTCTGTTTTAAATTAATATTTTGAAGTTTCTTCTTTTCAGTGGGAAAGAAATGAATAACTAACAAAATGGACTTACTTGAAATTACATTTAGTCTTTCTTTTGCTATTGGTGTTTTGTGAAATTACTAAATGAAATAGTGTAGAGGATCAAATGACATAAATAGGAAATTGCATAATTGTTTCCCAAATCATGTAGATAAGGCAGAGCATTTCTTCCCAAGTACTAGGATATGTTCCCATTCATTCTAATTGCAACCTTGTGGTCTGCTGAAAGGGAAGAAGATTGGTCCATTTTATAGAAGGAGAAAATGAATTATGGAAGTTTGGGCAGTAAACTTTCCAGAAAACTTTGGCTCAGCTGTTCACTGCTAACTAATGAGTTGTGGCCTCCAATCACAGAATCATACTGTCTATTGGCTAATGCATTCATTTATTTCTTCATTTAGCAAACACCTATTGAGAATCTGCTATGTGCTAGCGACTCTTCTAAATGCTGGAGATACACCGGTTAACAAAGCAGGCAAAAATGCCTGCCTTTGTGGAGCTGGCATTTTATGGGGAAAGATCAACAATAAACAAGACAAATGAACCATATGTTATGTTCCATGTTGATGCATACTCTAGGGCAAATTAAATCAGGGAAGCTCAGGATGTGGGGTAGGATTACAATTTTAACAAGGGTGGTGAGTAAGGATATGCTTGCTGGTAAGATGACATTTGAGTCAAGACTTGAGGAGGTGAGGGAGAGAGCCCTGTGGGGTCCTGGGGGCTTCATATACCAGGTAGAGGAAAGAGCACTTGCAGAGACTCCCTGCAGGAGGGTCCAAAGCAGGTTGAGGAATAGGGAGGTCAGGACTGAGCAGACAATGGGGGAAGGAAGTGGAGGACAGAAGGTGTGGGGTTTTGCAGGCCATTGTGATGACTTTGGCTTTAACTGAGAGTAAGTTGTAGGGGTACTTGGGGGTTTCTAAACAGAGGAATGACATGATCTGACTTTCATTTTGTTGGGGTCACTCTGTATGGTGTGGAGAATAGACAGTGGGAGTTGAGGATTGAAGCAGGAAACCAGCTAGGGCCGACTGGAATAACCGGTGTGGGCTTTAGCAGAGTTGGTGGTGAGAAGCAGCCAGAGGTGAAGTAAGAGCTGGCAGAATTGGCTGGACACACTGGATGAGGTTTGTGAGAGAAAGAGAAGAGCTAAGAATTACTCCAGGGCTTTTGGCCTGAGAAACTCAAAGTGTTGAGTGGTCACCATTATGTGGTTGTCTGAATAATGTCTTGGGTCCAGAAATGAAGCTGCAAATTCAATCAATGGTGAAATAATTTTATTTGCACACTGCTCATTTGGAATGTGTAAATTTTATTTGGAAAGGGCATGAGATGACATCTACCATTGCACTTTCTTAAAATAATAGACTATCTAAAGACATAAATCATATAAACTAGGCTCCAGAAAGAATCTCTGGGCAAGAGTGTATATGAGAATTTATCAAACAGATTTTTAAGCAAACATACTTGCCTGGCTCCATCGCAGACTTACGGGAAGATAATAGACAGAGTCCTAGGTCCATGTATTTTTAGGGATTTCCCTAGATGATTCCAATGCACAGGTCCTCAACCTCTGGCTTCATCCTTCTTGCTGCTATTCTTTTCTTCAGTCTGGACACTATGGTGTTTTATGAAGCTAGCAGATGTTGTCTAGTGAAAACCACTGTATTTGATGAATCTAGCTGATGTTTTAAGTATTTATAAAGCAACTTGAAAATAGTTTGTATATTATAAACCATACGCAGGCTCTACCTCTGCTTTCCCAGCGCTTTCCTCAAGGCTGTCTAGTAGCATATTGGAATTTCAGTGCTAGAAGGAACTTTGAAATCATCTAGTCCCATAAATAGGGTTAATATTGTGTGCCAGTGTTGACAGATTGATGGCTGTTTCTTGGAGCTCTGTGTTAAGATATATTGTGAAGCTGACTGTGGGCTAGAAAGTTCACTGTACAGGTTAGCAAGATCGGCTATGGGAGCAGGACAAGAAGTGACTGTGCACATACTGCTCTATTCCATTCCAACCCATCCCATACCATTCCATTCCATTCTAGTCCCAACTGCTCTTTCCAGGGAACCTTGGCAGAGCCTCATAGGCTGTCAGGAAGTCCCAGTGGTTCTCATCTCCAATCCGGTGCTTCTTCTAGCACACGTCACACACTAGGCCATATGTGTTACCCCTAAACAGCCTCATGCAGACATGCACAGATATTTCTATTTATGATACAAACTTAAATATTGAATTTACTAGCCTATAATCCAGACCTT
This sequence comes from Mirza zaza, assembly GCA_008750895.1. NCBI lineage: Eukaryota > Metazoa > Chordata > Mammalia > Primates > Cheirogaleidae > Mirza > Mirza zaza. Next base: position 9,349 of record VSMD01078922.1, read on the forward strand.
TCTCCAATCTAGACAGATCTGAGTTAGTGAGCTTTTATTATATAGGAAGGGCAAGTTCCTTAAACTTAAAAGAGCCTTTCTGTTATTTCTATTTATTTCTTTTAATTTTATTTTTAAAAATTTTATGATTTGACATGAAGTAGAAACAATGAAATAAAAAATATATTTTATAGACTCCAGTAGAGTGGACTTCCAGCTAACACAGTGATCTACAAAACCTGGCATAAAGAAGTTTTTCTTTTTGTCTCCAGGGCCATGGAATGTAAAGGAAATGGCTGAGCAGCAGCTGCAAACAATTACTAAGCATTTGCAATGGTCTTGTGAAATATCATGAATTCAGAGCATCATTTCAGAAGCCCGGAATTGCATCCCTCTGAGGAAGTGTGTGGCCATAGGGCCAAACCTATATTCTGCTTCTTCTGGGCAAGATTTATGGATCAGACTTTTTTGGAGGCTGTCTCCTAATGCCTGAAATAGTCTCTCTCTTTTCTTCTTGACTCCTCTCTCTCCTTAACTAATTTTTATTTTATCTTCCCAAATATAGTCCTTCTGATCCCTTCGGTTTTAGCACATCACAGTTCATAAATGCAAAAACTGGCTGCTGCTACAGAACTACAGCCCCACTCTGCACATGCACAAGGAAACTTTCCTTTAACCCCCAAAAGCATAGTCCTGTCCGACACTAGTCAGCAGATGGTGAAATGCTGCCTGCATGAACTTTCCTATTATTGCACTGGGGATTCCTGGGTTTTAGACCACAGGAAGAGAAATTTTTCCGAAGAGACTTCACTCCTTAGGCTAACATGTGAGATCCACGATATAAAAATGCAACTATAATTTGCATAGTAAACTATGGTTGCCACAGTCAGCTTTAACTTGAGTTCAGAGAGAAAGGGCTTCATGGGTGACTGAGTGGAAAGAGTTGGAGACCTGAAAGGAACGTCAGTGACGTAACTAAAGATTGGATGGAAACTGATGGCATTTCAGGCCTGTCCTAAAATATCCCACCAGGCTCTTGATCACACAGTGGCCTCAAGTCACATCCTAGAGAAGGTCAGCAATTATGGACCTGCCCAGACATTTGTTAACAATTTACCTTTCTGTCATTGCCACAGTGAAAGAATAACTTTGCACTGTAATTATTCACCCAAACTAAACCAGGATATGGGTGAACAGAAAACTGGCAGAGGTATTAGAAAAGACACTTCAATCTCTCTTCTAAATATATACACACACACACACACACACACACACACACACACACACATATTCAATATTTTAAGGGAATAAGTAATTGGCTTAACAAAAACCCAAAAGCATTCCTCTGACTGCCAAACACATAGGTGTCCTGTGTGTAGGAAACAGGTTAGATAAGAGGCAAGGAGAAAGGGGCAGATTTTTGTGCTCTACGTTTATCTGCTGGGTTGTAGTAAGAGTGCCCTCCCTCCAAAGTTACAGCATAAGGAATGGGAGAAGGAAAGGACCAGAACATCTGTCTCTCAGGCCTCCTCCCCATTCCACACTTCTCTGCCCGGACATTGTGCCCATGTGGCCTAGATGCTCTTAAAGCTGCAGAAATGGGCTGTAGGGGGTGGGGGGTGGAGGGTGGAGTAGAGACAGCTCTAGAATCCCTGTGACATTAACAGTGGGTGTTCTCAGATCTCAGGGTGAATTCCATAGTAAGGATAACGAGTCTTGTGCATTTTCTTCTCTTTGTAAATCCAAAACAAAATGAAATTTTTTGGTGGTCTGTTTTGATGGTCGGTTTCCAAGTATGGAAACTATTCACAATTATGTCATATATTAAGCTTGAGCAAACGGGTGCTTGATTGTGAAGTGTCAAAGTTGAACTTCGGGATGCAACTGAGAAAGCAGAAGGAAAGTGTTTAAATTGGATAATGAAAAACATGTAGTTATAAGTCAGCTTTAGGATTAGAAAGAAAAGTATCCCTGTGACTTTGGAATGAGTTATTAGGAAACATAAACATTTTAAATTGCAAACATCTGAAGCAAAGTTTTAGTTGTCGTTTGTCCCCTCCACGTCTCCTCTCTTTCTGTCCCTGAAGAAAAGATGTTTTTGTCTACATGTGGTGTGACATCCCAGTGGGGCACATGACAGGATAGTCACCCTCATAGGCTGGGTAACCAGTGGAATTCAGGAAAAGACAATTCATTCTTACATCAGGATTTTTTGGAATAAATGATCTCTGGATTGATTTTCTCTGAGTTGTTCATATTTTTAAATTTAATAGGCAATCCTTATAAGAAGAAAATAAATATCTTCATTGTGGATATATATGTTATAAAGATTGGCAGAAATGAACAAAAATAATTGGGGGAATACTAGGAACCTGTGAAAAACTGGAACCATTTAAGTTCAAGTAGTTAAGGCTGAGGATGTTGCATTATTATTCAAAGAAGTTGAAGTCATATATATGTATATCTAGGTCTTGTCCATTTCCATCTTGTGTGAAGATAGATCAGGTTAAATAGAAATACAGAGAAATTAGGTAAACTATGCAAAATAATAGATTACTTATGAAAATAAGAAAAAATATTGAATTAGGATAGCAGGTAAGTATTCGGGTGAGTGACTCATATGTAGGAATTTGAAGAGATTAAGTCCATCACTTTTCAAAGATCCATTTGATTCTCCTGCATTATTACTGGCTTTACAGAGAAGTTACTTATTATGTTGAAATCTGTAACTTGCTTAGCCATTTGTAACGAGGATGACTGGTTACTCTGAATATGGTTGTGCACATAGAACACATAGTTTAGATCTATGAATTCCTTTCCAAGGAAAGTAAAACTAAAGATAAAAGGAGCATTTTTGGCTCATAGTTTGCCTTGTTCTGGGTAATAAAAATGCTCCTAATCTTAGTTATAGGTTTTCTAATTTTGGAATTTTCCTACCTTAGCTCTTTGACTCCAAAATGTCTTTCATTCAGATTCAGTTACCAACATTATTTTTCTTCCACAATATAGATTCTAGTTTTCACACATCCGCTGCTAATTTTTCTTTTCTTTTCTTTTCTTTTTTCTTTCTTTCTTTCTTTCTTTCTTTCTTTCTTTCTTTCTTTCTTTCTTTCTTTCTTTCTTTCTTTCTTTCTTTCTTTCTTTCCTTCCTTCCTTCCTTCCCTGCCTCCCTCTCTCCCTCCCTCTCTTCCTTCCTTCTTCTTTTACTATTAAACATTTTAAAATTGTGACATAATATATATTCAGAAAAGAACAGAATACCTAAAACCAGTGTTTAACAAAGTGGTTATGAACAGAACATCCATGTCACCATCATGCAGGGCAGGAAGTACAAAACATTACTTACTTTACACCCCCCTTGCGTGTTCCTTCCTCATCACAGCATTCCCTCTCCCACAACATAATCATTTTTATGGTATTTGTGTCTTTTGTTTTCTTTATAGTTTCACTACCATTGTAAGCATCCTCAAAAAGAATAATTTTATTTGTTCTATTTTAAAGCTTTATGCTAAGTTTCAATCTAATAGTTTGTTGGACATATATATATAGGATATATATAGTGTATATATATATATCTTTTATAGGTTTAATCTAAATATATATAAAAATGTTTTATGTATAATACATAAATCTTTTATATGTATGTAAATCTTTTCTTCAGAGGGGTTGAAGAAAGGAGGGAGGGCATCTACACCCGTGTGACGTTTGAGATGGATTTAGAGGACAAAAGAATATGGAGATTTATGCCAGCTTGATGTTAACATTGCACTGCCTTCTTCTTTCCTACTATACTGTCAAATTCAGAGCATATGCAGTCATTAACAGAACAGTATTAGTACTGTGCCTCAGAAGGACAAAAGAAGATTCTAAACCCAGAAGGGACCCTGAAGGTAAATATATCCTATCTAAAACTTCACGTCATAGATTCAGAAATGGGCTCAGCAGTGGTTCATACAGTGTTTGAGGACTCACAGTGGTGAAACGCAGGTCTTGACTCCTCCTCTGCACTTTTCCTCTCAAATTTCCAGGTAGCCTAGGTCTCCTCTTTGAGACTTGCTCTCTAGAAATTGTTCTTAATATATATATATTTTTAAAACAAGGCCTGAAGGGATGGCAGTGAATTTAGTTGTTCTGCTACTTCTTCTTAAAACAGGAAATATTTGGGGAGACAATGTCCCTTAGTTATTTCCTACAGAAACTGGTTTGTTAAGCTTTCCTGAGCAGGCTTCCTGCCTAGAGGGCTGGGAAGTTTAAGTCCAGAAATCTGCTCTACCACTCAGATCCTGACTCCATCTGAGATCGGTGGCTGCTTTGAGACCCAAGGCCCCTGACCTATACAAGCATCTTCGCTTCTTAACTCCCAGGACTCCAGGCAGTCTGTTTACTCAGGGCTTTGGCATTTATGTTTGCTTGGCACATTTAGTGAAATGGAATCTTTAATGGCCACTCCGGCTGCTCAGTGCCAATTTCCAAGCTGGGCCTCAAAGGACAGCAACAGGGAAAAGGAACAGACTGTGGTAGGGAGGAAGAAAGCTTTAGAGAAAGTGGATTTAAAAATGTTTCTTTTTCTCTTATTTTTTCAGTAGTTCTTTTTTCATGATAGCATGGATAGAAGCATTTGTTTCTTATGCTCATGCATGAGTCTTCACAAACTATATTTTGTACTATATTGAAAATGGAAAAGAGTAATAAAATTGATTTTGAACTTTCTGTGTCTTCCTAGAGCAGGAAAAAGATCTGGCACAGTATATGTGAAGCCAAAATTGATCATGACAAAATAATAAGCTGTGTTATTTTTAAAAGCAAGCTTGCTGTTAGGACACATAAATAGACATAAAGTGTCAGTTCACAGAGCATGGTCTGAGGACCACTGGTGGGCCTTAAGGATCCTCCAGGTGGCCTTTGGGCTGATCTCTTGTAATTTCAGCACTTAAATACAGCCACATTTATACTTTCTTTGTAGTCTAGAATAAATTAGTTTATAGCTCTCATTAAAGTCTCTTTAAAAACAGTGCGCTTCAATAATTTCAGTTAGACTATGTGTTCTTTTTGTTGTTGTTGTTGTTATTGTTGTTTTTGAGACAGAGTCTCACTTTGTTGCCCAGGCTTTAGTGAGTGCCGTGGCATCAGCCTAGCTCACAGCAACCTCAAACTCCTGGGCTCAAGCAATCCTGCTGCCTTAGCCTCCTGAGTAGCTGGGACTACAGGCATGTACCACCATGACTGGCTAATTTTTTCTATATATATTAGTTGGCCAATTAATTTTTTTCTATTTATAGTAGAGACGGGGTCTTGCCCTTGCTCAGGCTAGTTTTGAACTCCTGACCTTGAGCAATCCGCCCGCCTCTGCCTCCCAGAGTGCTAGGATTACAGGCATGAGCCACTGTGCCCGGCCAGACTATGTGTTCTATGATGCTTTGTGATATATGGAAATTGTCTGTAGGCCAGAAATATTTCTGATACCCTGGAATCACATAATTTAGATCCTTTAAGTCATAAGTTAACATTTGTTGTATGTGCCGGGGATTGCACCTGTAGTCTTTGAAAAGGACTTCTTGGTCCCAATTACTTATCGCCCAGTCTCCTAGTTCCCCAGAAGCTGAGTGAGATAGCTGTGGGCTCTTGACCTAGAAATGCATCTATCTTGGAGGCTGACAGGATGCCATAGTGATGGCCAATGGACAAAACAAATCAGTTTATAGAGAAAAATTACAGATGGAAAGAAGCAGATGCACAGAGAGAAAGAAAGAAAGATACAAGTGCAGGAGAGAGATAGAGAGAGAGAAAGAAGACAGATGAGCCACCTTGCCTCTTGATGACTTGGCTGTCCCTGGTTTCTGCTCAGGTGCAGTTTATGTCCTTGGTTTCGAAGGGATGGTCCTCTCTCCTTCCTCTAAATGACTTTCTTCTTGATCTCTCCATTTGATTAGCCAGAGTAAGAGGGTATCTGTTTCTTGCAACTCAGTGACTCTTTTTGAGTCTAGTCAGAGGGACAGGTACTTAAATAGATAATTACAGTTCTGTGATCATATCTATAAAAAGGCTGAAAAAAGTACAGTGAGGGCACAGAGGAAGCTTCCAATCACTCTGCTGGGAGTGTTTAAGTAGGTTTCACAAAGGGGCAGTGATGGTAGTGGGTAGGGTGGGCCACTCAGGGCAGAGGTAACAACTTGTGCAGGGTCTTGTATGGGGAAAGAATATGTTATAATAAGAGTGTGGAGGAGAGGTATGTGTGTATGTGTTAATGAGGATCTAAAAAAGTAGGCTGGAGTCAGATTATAATTTACTAAAATGCTGTTGATGGTAGACAAAAATTTAGTTTTAATGCTGTAGGAAATGGGAGGATAATGGAAGGATGCAATATTTTTGCTATACCTAATACTTGTACAATCGTATAACAGTATGCCCACTTTCAAGTTCCACAACTAAAGAGAAATGGGAATTATTTGAAATAGATTCAGCTCAATAGCACCAAGATGAAGTAAATGGTTGTAAAATTCAACTTGTCAAAAAAAACTAAATGGTTTAAAATCTTTCTGCTTGGAGAAGACAAGTCTAAAGAGAAAATTACTACTCATGCTTGTTAAGGTTAGGAAGAAAAAAGAATGATATTTATAGTGAGGGTTTAAGCCCAGCATTTAATACAGATCTCACAGAAAATGGGTCATCCAACAAATACTTGTGAACTGAAAAGCAATGTGTTGTTGGTATCATTTGATATTCAACTATCTTTAATTTAATAAGACTTTTAGATACTTCCATCGGCAGACATTGGATAATATATAATGTAATTTAAAAAGTTAATAACTTTTGTCTGAAAAAAAGAAGAAAAGAAAAGAGTACCATAAACTAAATTAAAATTCAAATGATGCTGTGGGCAAAAATATTTGAAGCATATATAGCAGAAAAAGTCATAAGTTTTTATCTTTGCAATTGTGAATTGTTCTGCGATAAACATACAAGTGCAGGTATCTTTTTGATTTAATGATTTCTTTTCTTCTGGGTAGATTCCCAGTGGTGGGATTGCAGGATTCAATGATAGATTTACTTTTAATTCTTTGAGAAATCTTCATACTCATTTCCATAAAGGTTGTACTAATTTATATTCCTACCAACAATGTATGAAATTTCCCTTTTCTTCATATCCAGGCCAGAATCTGTTATTTATTTATTTTTTTACTTTTTAATAATAACTGTTCTAATTGGGGTAAGATGGTTTTAATTTGTATTTCTTTGATGATCTTCAATGAAGTAGACAAAAATACACTGAAGTAAGGACACACTAGTCAATAAATGGTGCTGTGAAAATTGGATAGTCATATGCAGAAGAATAAAACTGGATCCTGATATCTCACCATATATAAACATTAACTCAAGTGGATTAAAAACTTAAATATAAAAGCTGAAACCATAAAAATCTTAGAAGAAAATCTAGGAAAGACTCTCTGGACATTGGACGAGGCAAATAATTTATGATTACGACCACAAAAGCAAATATAATAAAAATAAAAATTACTTCTAATTAAACTAAAAAGCTTCTGAACAGCAAAAGATATAATCAAAAGAGTAAATAGACAACCTATAGAACAGAAGAAAATATTTGCAAACTATACATCCAACAAAGGACTAAGATCCAGAATCTAAAAGGAACTCAAATAACTCAGTAAGAAAATAGCAAACAACCCCATAAAAAATGGGCAAATAACATGAACAGACATTTTGCAAAAGAAGATATACAAAAGTGTGTTTTTGTCTTCTTCATTGAAGATCAGTTGACTGTAGATATGTGGCTTTATTTCTGGGTCCACTGTTCTGTTCCATTGATCTATGTGTGTACTCTTATGCCAATAACATGCCGTTTTTGTTACTGTAGCATTGTAGTATAATTTAAAGTCAGGAAATGTGGTGTCTCCAGTTTTGTTCTTTTTACTCAGGATTGCTTTGGCTATTTGGGCTCTTTTTGTGTTCAATATGAATTTTAGAACTGTTTTTTTCTAATTTTGTGAATAACAATTATATTTTGATGAAAATTGCATTGAATCTGTAGACTGCTTTGGGCAGTATGATCATTTTAACAATATCGATTCTTCTGATTGATAAACATGGGATGTTTTTCATATGTTTGTGTTGTCTACAATTTCTTTCTGGCTAAAAAATTTAGCCAGGTATGGTGGTGTGCATTTCTAGTTCTAGCTACTTGTAGTGCAGTGGTGCACTTTACCCTGGGCAAGAGAGCGAGACCCTGTCCCAAAAAATAAAAGAAAAGAAGAGAAAAAAATAAAAGAAAGAATGAAATAATGTCTTTTGGAGTGATTTGGATGGAATTGGAGGCCATTATCCCAAGTGAAGTAACTCAAGAGCAGAAAAATAAATGCCACATGTTTACCCTTATAAGTGGGAGCTAAAGTATGGCTACACAAGGACATAGAGTGGTATGATGGACATTGGAGGCTAACAGGGTATGGGGATGGATGGGAGAGTGTAAGGGATGAAAAATTACCTATTGGGTAGGTACAATGTAGATTACTTGGGTGATGGGTACAAAAATCCAGACTTCACAACTATACAACATATATATATGTAATGAAATTCAACTTGTACCCCTTAAATCTATTAACATAAGAAAAGGAAGAAAAGCCCCCATAAATCATATCATATCACCACTCTGTTTGAAACCCTGCAGTTCTCACAAGGTAGAGAATAGAATGATAGTTCCCAGAAGCTGGGAAGGGGGCAGGGGTGGGGAAATGAAGACAGGTCAGTTAATGAGTACAAACCTACAGTTAAATAGAAATAATAAATTCTAGTGTTTGTTAGCACAGCTGGGTGACTATAATTAACAATAATTTATTGTATATTTCAAAATAGCTAGAAGAGAAGATTTGATTCCCAGCATAAGGAAATGATACATGTTTGTAGCCATAGATATACTAAATATCCTGATTTGATCATTACACATTATATGCATATATCAAAATATCACATGTACCTCATGAATATGTACAATTCAATAAAAAATTTAAAAAGACATAAATTCATAATTTGATAATATTTTCTGAAAATCATAAAGAAAATGGACAAAAATTTTTCTACATAGGCAGAAGTTTCTGAAGAGAACTTTCCTATAAGAGCAAATAAAAATGGCCTATTGATGTATTAAAAAGATTCATCCTGGCAATTAAAACTTAACCAATGAGATAGGATTATTTTTGATAATCATTTTAGCAATTTTTTAAAAAGTTGCTCAACTTTATATTTAGTGCTGGTGAGAGAGTAACTTGCTACAGCCTTTTTGTGGAGTAATTGGTCAGTATTTACCAAAGTAAAAGCAAGCATATTCTCTGAATCAGATATTCTGTTTTTGTCCTCTAACTTACAGGAAAAAAATGACACATATGTACATATCTATATGTACAGTGACATTCATTGCATCATTGTAATAGCAACTTAATTGTCCACCAATGGCAAAAATATGGAAAGTGACACATTTGACTAGTAATAGTGGTTATGGTGGAAGTGTTCTAGAAAGTTTAGAAATGCGAACTTTAATTTTTAAATTTTATATTCTTTTGGATGTTTTAAAATTTTTCAGAAAGCATGTGTTTGTTTATTATTTGTAAGAAATTTAAATATATATAATGCTATCTAAAATTAATAGTTTATTTAGTACAGGTTCCATTCTAAAGCTTTAGATATATTGAAAATTAAAATAAGTAGTGAATTTGGGCAGGGCACGGTGGCTTACGCCTGTAATCCTAGCACTTTGGAAGCCTGAGGCAGGAGGATTGCTTCAGCTCAGGAGTTCGAGGCCAGCCTAAACAAGAGCAAGATCCTGTCTGTACCAAAACCAGAAAAATTAGCAGGATGTGGTGGCACGTGCCTGTAGTGCCAGCTACTCAGGAGGCTGAGGGAGTGGAATCATTTGAGCCCAGGAGTTCGAGGTTGCAATGAGCTTCAAGGATGCCACGGCACTCTAACCTGGGTGACAGAGTGAGACTCTATCTCAAAAACAAACAAACAAAAAATACTGAGTTAGGTGCTATTATTTTTCCCCATTCTCCATTTCATACCCGCGGAAATTTAGACACATGGAATTTTCTCAGGGTCAGACAACTAGTAAGTGATGGAGTTACGATTTAATTTCAAGTGGTCTGACTCCAAAGCCTTGTACCAACTGAGACTTTGCACTGACTTAATCCCCTAAAGATTTTATATTTGGAGAAAAAAAAATCAGCAATACAGAAATGAATACAAAACCAATACAAAACCAAAAACAAACAAACAAAAAACAAATCCTACAATGTAAAAGTCTATCATAATCAGTGTTGTGTTAAAGGAAGTCTGTGCAGACTCTTGTTGGCAATAGAGAACAATGATTTTATACTTTCACAGGTCCATTTGGACACAGGACTATGTGTTCAAAAGCTTACATCAAAATGTAACCCTGAGTTACCCTGACATGGTTACATCAAAATGTCTTACTTGGGAGTGCACTCCTAGGACTCCATTTAACTGCTTGGAGCTGAGCAGCATTTTATACCCCCGGGAGGGATTCCTGTCATGGGCATAAGCAGCGGAGAGTAGCAGCAGTGCAAGGAAGGCATGAGCATGACTGCTGGGCAAACAGGGATGACCAGTCAAGAGCTGCCCGGATGCGAAGGCCCATCAGGCAGCAAGTCCAATCAAGCACTGTGGCTTCACCAGGGAAGACTGGTGCAGAGAATATCATGGGGCTTGCCCATTGCTTGGGGTTCTCTAGTATCCGCCTGGTTAGTAAGCCATGTATGTCAGTTCTCTGGCTTAATATCAAAGAAAGGATTTTTAAGAGTAACCTAGAGACCTAAGAGCATCTACCTGCCCTGTTTAGAGGAATTCCTGTACCTGGATATCCATTGTCTCATTCACACACAAGCTGCAGAACGAAAAATCATGGGGTCCATTAAAAATCTTTCATAATATGGAGGAAAAACATTTCTATAAAGGTACTGTGGGAACTCCAGGCATTTGAAGAATGAGATTTGATTTTCCAAATACCTGCTTTGATTCTTAATGAAAATCAGGAACATACAAACTATAGGAACTAAGAGATTAAATATGAGATATTAACAATAAAACAGCAGACTGAGATGAAAGCAAACACACACAGAAATAAAACTTCTCTGACTGGGAGGCAGGCAGAAATAAAAAGAGAACTTTAAATGTGATAGAAAAAAGAGTAAGAGAAAACCAAACTGTGACTGTGTTTACATTAGAAGAACCAGCACAACTGAAACTGCAGGAAGTAAATGGAATAAGTTGGTGGACACGGTTGTAAACGTCTTCCAGAATCAGAAGGGGCAAAGAGAGAAGTGATTTCAGAAGAGATTAGCTATGAAAGACATAGAAGGCATCTCCAAATATGAACAATGTGTGTCCGAGAGGAAAGAATCAGAGTAAATGAGAGGGAACAATGGCAAATACAATAGAAAACAATGTGTTGAAGACAAATCTGATTCTCTAGGTTGCCTGTCTTGCCCAGTTTCTTGTAAAACAAATTCAGAGACCATCACTTTAAAGGGTGTCCCTTGTTTCTGCAGCCAAGGATTCATTCCCTCTCTGAAGTGCTTCTTGGGTAGAGACTGGGATGACCTCTTGATGGGATTAAGGATGACAGATAAAAATAGAAACACAGAGGTGAGCTCTCAGACATGGCTTTTGATCCAGGAAACTAAAGAGGGATATAATGAACATATAAAATGATGGAGCACCATGTATTTTTGGATATATTAATAATCTAAGAACAAAAATTAATCTGAAGCTTCCATTTGGCTAAGATCAGAGGATTGTCGACTAAATGCAAAGCCACATATTTTCATTTATACTCTCTTTGTCTCACTTTCCTCCCCTCTTAAACTGGAAGACAACTAATAACTGTCTAACCTACTGCAAAATGGTGACATGAGCATGTGAATAAAACCACAGGCATACAAGTTTCACATGAGTATGGATGTTATTGTGAGCACAGGGACCAATACGTCAAACCTAGTAACGGGACTGCATCCCTTAAGCTGAAAGAACCATACCAGCAGATTTTTTTTTTTAAAGGATAACCTAAGTTTAAAAGCAAGATCTCTGTTTTGTGAATAAAACAATTTTCATTTGTGAATAAAGAAACATTCACTCACCCAGGAATTTGCAATTCCACAGTTCCCAGACATAGCAGATAAAAATCATTAAACATATATCAATCATCTGGAATAATAGAAACAGTCACAATAGCAGAAAGTTATTATAGAACCCATGTCTCCTGCTTTGAAAATAAACTTGTCAGCTTTGTTTCATCATTTATTTTCCATAATGTTTTCACTGTGCCTGATCAGCATTCACATACCATCAGGAGACTATTATCTTGGAATAAATAATATGTCCCTTGAGACATTCTCTTTGTTGGACTTCACAATTTTATACTTATTATCATAGCACTTTACAGCAAAACTCAACACAAGAACAAAGAAATAATGTTATAAAAAATGTGTCTTTAGGTTATACCCAGAAGTTTCTAGAATGTTCCAGGAGAATCCCTTAGAAACAAAGCTACAGGGAAGAAAGGTAGGCATGCTATTGCCTGCCTGGGTTCCAGTACTACTCTCTCTGGTACTAGGGAGTTTATTATTGGAACTTCATATCTTCATAGATATATTGATACTTTCAAAGAGTTTTGACTCTTAACCATGACTGAGGGAGATTGGTGGTACACTAGTGCCTGAAAATGACCCTATTGATCAGTCAGAACTAGTGCAATGCCAGGGAGTCACTCGCTTCAGGAGCAAAATTTACAAGGGTGCCATAAAAAGAAAAAACTCAGTAATTAAGATAATTACATTCAAATAACTAATATTTGAATGCAATATTTTAAAAAAAAGAATGTAAAACTCCCATGATGAACAAAATCTGGAAGGACTCTAGAAGAAATTCTTGCATCAAATTTCAAATAGAGGCAGGATCTGAATATCATTTTATGCAGCTGAAAGCAGATTGCAATGAACCCATGGTCTGTCTTGAAGGGGGTTTAAAGGTAGGAAAGGACAGACCAAGAAGAGCATGCCAAAGAGGGCAGAAAAACACTCCTGAATGAGCCACAGTGAAGTTGTGTTCAGATTGATTATTGGCACACGCGCCACAAGAAATTTTTTATCCCTGACTAGGGAAAGCCATCGCTCTGCCCCAGGCCAGCTGCTTTTCTGAGCCACTGCCCACTTACCAATCAGTCGCTTTCAAAGCCTCAAGTTTGGGAGGAGGTGGTGGGGGCACCTAGCTCCCTTGCCTTCGAAGCAATTTATACATATTTATTTGGAACTAGCAAAGTGCCTTCCTCTCTGAGGGACTGGCTGGATATTTAAGTAGATGCTCATCCAAGAGAATAAATGTTTACTCTAGAAGACAGAGCCCTTAGCCACACATTCGCCAATCCCTGCTGGCCAGTGAGCGTGGGTGGAGCAGTGTTCCTCTCGAGAGGGTACAGTGAGCACCTCTGGGGGTAGCTCCTTTGCCACATGCGTGGTTGCTGGCTGTGCCTCAGGCCATTTCAGTAATGTGTGGGTGGCACACTGCCATAGCCCAGCAGGTCAGCTGTCGGGTCAGCGGGTGGGCAGGAGCCATTCTCCCACCCACTCCCGACCTAAAACAGCTATGGTTGCTCTGGGCATTCATTCCATCTCCTTCCCTCAAAGGAGAAGGGAGACTGAGAGGAATGTGATTGGTTAAAAAAATACATTTCAAGCCAAGAAGTGAAGAGACAATTCAGTAGTCTTCCACATTCTTTTTACTGCCCTCTCAAAGTAAATGACAGGGGTTTGTTTTCCTTTTCCTGTTGAATTCAAGAGTGGGTTATATGGCTTCGTAAGTAGGCAGTTTATTTTTTGGTGGAGGTTTAGCTTTAGTTAGTATCTTCCTACTGAAATATGTATGCGTGCTCCTGAATTAACATCAATAGCCACCCAGATCAAAAGGTTCATGACAAAACTCAGTGACAAGAAAAGCCACAGTAATATGCAAATCACCTTTTCAGCAGCTGATGGATAGGTGGTGAAATTTCGAATTTGTCACTGAGCCCTTAGCCAGAGGGGGCCACGCTGGCCTTCCTACAGGCTAGACTGCCTCAAAGCGTCGAATGTGACAGCAACCCTGAACGTGCAGTGACTGCAGCTCATTTTATCACTCTTTTGTTTCCCTTGAACATAATGGAATGGATCTGTAAGACCTGAAAAACCCTCTAAAGTAGGTTGGGAAAAAGAATTTATAATCTTAGCCTAGAGGAGGCTGGTGTTGGCCACTGTTTGTCACTGTATGTATGAGCCATTTCTAAGAGATGGCTTGGGGCTCTTCTCATCAAAGAAGCTTTTCTGTGGATGTTTCATGTGGCATTTTTATATTGCCTTGCATTACAACTACTTGGGAATATGCCAACTGTATAGATACATTTCTATAAATTTCTGAAAGGAATCACTGCATTCTGTGCATCCTGGAATTTCCTTGCATGGTGCCTTGAACATAGGAAGTCTTTGCTAAAAGTGTGTTGAATGAACAGATAAATAAAGGAATGAATAAACAAAACTATAAAGTTTTATGAATTCAACGGAAATTGGCCAACCTTTCGTTAGGTAAATACATGTAAAAGACAGTTGGGGCTTGTGCCTCCCTGATGATTCTCCATTATCCGATGCCGAGCTGGCTTCTGGCTTCAGATCAATCACGTGTGACCTTTGCCAGAGCTCTCTCCTTTTTTTTTTTTTTTTTTTTTTGAGACAGAGTCTCACTTTGTTGCCCAAGCTAGAGTGAGTGCCATGGCATCAGCTTTGCTCACAGCAACCTCAAACTCCTGGGCTCAAACAATCCTGCTGCCTCAGCCTCTGGAGTAGCTGGGACTACAGGCTTGCGCCACCATGCCCAGCTAATTTTTTCTATATATATTAGTTGGCCAATTAATTTATTTCTATTTATAGTAATAAATATTTATAGTAATATATTTATAGTAATAAATATTACTCAGTAGAGACGGGGTCTCGCTCTTGCTCCAGCTGGTTTTGAACTCCTGACATCGAGCAATCCACCCGCCTCGGCCTCCAGAGCTCCCTCCTTGATGAATCCGATTTGGAGATGGTTGTGGGACAGTCACCAGCTTGCAGTTTTTAAAAAGATAACCAAATTTCTGATATATTGCTGTGTTTGGGCTTACTAGTTTGGTATGTCTGACCTGGTATTAGAAACATTTAAACAAAATAGTAATTATAACAGCTGTTACTTGGCTTACTGTGTATTCCACATTGTTCTGATTGCTTAATCCCCACAATCACTTGATGAGGTAAATATTGTTTTTGTCTCCATTCTTCAGGTGAGGAGACAGAAGCATGTAAATGGAATTTGTGCAGTGGAGCTGGGATTTGGGCTCCATCTGGCTCCCGAGATGGTGCTCAACTATTATATCTGCCTTCTCGCTTTAGCTTCTAGAGATAGTGGGCTAAACCTGTATTTTACCTTTCCTTTTACTCTATATTCTATTGAAATTACAGAAAAATATAAAAAATAAGAATAAAACAGAATGTAGTGATTCCCTCTTCAATAAAGAGACTTCTGGAACGAAGGAGCTCTGTTGACCTGCTTTTCAGCAAAGCAGCTGTATCAGGTAAAAATTATGTATACAGAAAACCCCAACCATTATAGATCTCTGGGAACTGTCTTAGGGGAATACAAAAAATAAAAATAAAAACCTTTTTTCATGAGAGTCTACTAAACCTTAGTAAGAACAGTGACTCTGTGGTACTTGAGCTATGGTTCCCTCCCTATAGTCACCCAGCTGAGCTTGGGAGGAGCTATGCTGGCAGGTGTATGTGGCCAAGAAGAAGGACTTCCTCTCTCCTCACCTCCCAGTCAAGGATATGGTATCTCACCAGAGGGGTAGCCCTTCAGCATTTCTCCACCCCCTATCCCACTCAAGGGTGGAGTTTCTACCCCAAATAAGTTAAACTGAGAGTACTGGGGCCCTGATTTCCCTCACACCAGCTCTTCTGTAGTGTTGAAGTTCTACATGAGAAGAGGCAAGCCAAGAAGACTAGAGTCTACTGACCTACCCAAAATCTAATTCATAAAGCAAGTGGGTCCCTCTGAAAGGAGTGGGCCGTGGTTCCTGCTTGCAGGTTCAAAGCAAGGGCTCTGAGATTTTGCTCAAGGAGAGAGCAAGTCATAGGAACAAAAAGCTTTGAAGCTCTCCCTAAATGAACTGACTTTATTTGCAGCAGAGTGTGGGGAAGTTCAATTTTAACTATCAAAAACAATGGAAATTGTGGAGGTAAGCTACTAAGAGGAGAATGGTTGCTTTATGAGGGCAACAAATGAAACTTGTTTATCAGAGAGAACCAAGGAAAGAGACAGCTAAGAACAGTTTTCCTGGGAACATGGTAAACTTCAAAGCCTGGCCTCAAAAACTACTCTTGCAAAGGAACACAAATCTAAGTGCATGAGAGTGTGGAATACTTTATCCCATAGGGTATTGTTAAAAACAATAAAGCAGAATACCCAGTCTTCTAAAGTATACATGGAAAATTTTCCAGGGTAGACTATATGCGTAGTCACAAAACAAGTCTCAATAAATTTAAAATGACTAAAATTATACAGAATGTACTTTCCAACTACAATGAAATGAAATTATAAATTAATGAGAAAGAAATTTTGGAAATTCACAAATATGTGGAAATTAAATAACATTTCCTCAACAACCAATGGGTCAAAGAATAAACCATAATAGAAATTAGAAAAATTTTAAGATGAATGAAAATGAAGAGAAAACACTAAAACTTATGGGATGCAACTGAAGCAATACTTAGAGGGAAATTTATAGCTGCAAACAACAATATTAAAAAAGAGAAAAGACATCAAATCAATAACTTAAATTTTCAGCATAAGACACTTGAAAAGTAACTGCAAACTAAACCCAAATCAAAAAGAATGAAAGAAATAATAAAGGTTATAGCTAAAATTAATGGACTAGAACGTTTCAAAACAATAGAGATAATTAAAAACCTAAAAGTTAATTCTTTGAAAAGATCAACAAAATTGAGAAACATTTTATCTAAAAATGACCAACCAACCAGCCAACCAATCCAAAGCCTCAGATTCCTAAAAATTAGGAATTCATGAATGAAAGAGGGGACATTAGTAGTTATTTTACAAAAATAGAAAGAAATATAGAGAATGCTAAGAACAAATTATGCAAACAAATTATATAACTTGGATGAAAGAAAATTTGGAAGGATACAAACTACTGAAACTGACTCAAGAAGAAATAAAAATATCTAAATAGACCTATAAACTATAGAGATTAAATTAGTATTCAAGAAACATTCCTCACCCCACTCCCAATCTCAGTATCTTATGCCTTCATTGGTGAATTCTACCACACATTTAAAGAATAATTAATACCAGTCCTTCACAAAATCTTCCAAGCAAATGAAAAGGAGGGAATATTTTCTAACTCATTTTATGAGGCCAGTATTATCCTGATACTAAAACCAGACAAAGATACCACAAGATAGATGGATATCACCAGATATTCTTTTTTTAAAAGTACAGATCAATATCCTTTATGAATATAGAAAATAATCTACAAAAATAATTCAAGCAACATATAAAATGATAATATACCATGACCAAGTAAGATTTATCCCAGGAATGCAAGATTAGTTTAACATCAGAAAATCAATGAATGCAATTCTTTATATCAATAGAATAAAGGATAAAACGACCTGATTATTTCCATAGATGTGGAAGAAGAATTTGACAAAATCTAAAACCAGTTTATGACAAAAATACTCAACAAACTAAGAATAGAAGGGAACTTCTTCAGCCTGATAAAAGGCATCTATAAAAAACCCACAGCTAACATCATACTTAATTGTGAAAGACCAAATGCTTTCCGCTTAATATTAGATGGCTGCTCTCATCACTTAAATTGAACATTTTATAGGAAGTTATATCCAGGACAATTAGGCAAGAAGATGAAAATAAAAGTCATCCAGATTACGAAGGAAGAGGTAAAACCATCTATGTTTGCAGATTATATATTCTTGTACTTAGAAAATCTTAAGGAATCCATTTAAAAAATCTGTTAATTGAGTTCAGCAAGGTTGGACCATATCTCCAGTATACAAAAATCAATTGTAACTCTATATACTTGCCATGAAAAATCCAAAATAGATATTAAGAAAAAAAATTCCCTTTACAATAGTATCAAAAAAATAAACTACTTAGGTGTAAATTTACAAAAGAAGTACAGAATTTATCCTCTAAAAACTATAAAACCTGATTGAAAGAAATTAACACTTAAATAAAACGGGAAAGCATCCTATGTTTATAAAATCAGAAGACCTAATATTATTAAAATTGTAATGCTTCCCAAATTAATCTACAGATTCAATACAATTCCTACCAAAATAAACTCCAGATGGCTTTTTGAAAAATTGACAAAGTGGTCATAAAATTTATATTGAAATGCAAGGGAGCCAGATAGCCAAATTACCCTTGAGAAAGAATAAATTTAGAGGATTCATACTTTCCAGTTTTGAAACGTACTACAAATCTATAGCAATTAAGAGTGTATGGTATTGGCATAAACATAGACATATAGATCAATGCATTAGAATTGAGATTCTAGAAATAAACCTTCACATTTGTAGTCAATTAATTTTTGCCAAGGATGGCAGGCAATTCAATAGAGTAAAAAAAGAGTCTTTTCATCAAATGATGTTGGGACAATTGGATTTCTGCTTGTAAAAGAATAAAGTTGAACTTCTATCTCACCCCATGTACAAAATATGAAATAAATCAAAGACCTAAACATAACAACTAAAACCACAAAATTCTTATAAGAAAATGTAGAAGTGAACACTTTTGATCTTTGATTAAAGATCTTAGATATAATACCAAAAACGTAAGGAACAAAAAATAAAGATAAATTGGATTCAAAATTGAACACTTTCATGCTTGAAGTGCTTCACCTTCAAGAAAAGACAAACCACAGAATGTTTTGTTTTTAATCTACTAACAAAGAAATACATCTTGAAACTAGATACTTTTTTCCACTAGAACAAAAAATATTTTAATAGTAACACAATTCAGATTTGGTGACAGTGTGGGAATAGAGATGCTCTCATTCTCTGTTGCCTTTTTATATAGTACTTTGGCAGTGCTTATCAAAACTTTAAACTTTCCTTCCTTTTTATTCAGAAAATCTACCTCTGCTAATCTACTCTACCAAAATGCAAAAATGCAGAAGGATCAATGTATTAAAACAAAGATGTCAAATGAAGCATCATTTACAATAGCAAGCAAATGGAAACAACTCAAAAGGCTTAGAGGCTTAATAAATTCTCTATAGGATGACTGTTTTCCTGTCTCCACAGGAATGGAATGAATCTGTATAAACTGACAAGGAAAGTTGTTCATGATAGATAAAATGTGAAAAAATGCCATGTTACGTGACAATAGGTACAATGTCTCATGTTATAATGGACACAATGGCCTTGTTTTATGTTTATTATAACATGAGACATTGTACATCTAAGCATCATTAATTAGATAAACATTTGCTGTGATTATCTTGGCTCATGCTGTAGATCAGTACCTATAAGAGAAGCAGCTCTATCCCAAATTCAAATACATGAACTTTGAATATTTGCCCTTTGAATGTTTGATTTAGGGCACATATTTGAAGATAACTCTTTGTTTATGCTCTCAATGATGTCTTCAAATATACATTCCAAAGTTGGTGAATATCCATCCAGTTAATTTCATGTAACACAGTAATAGACTAATAGGCAGAAACATGATTCAAATATATATATGTGCATATGTAACAGCCCGGAAATATATATGCCAAACAAATTTCAGTGGTTACTTTGAAAGTTCAAGTTGAAAAAAAAGAAGGAATGAAGGGGAACATGTTTTACATTTTACTCTACAATTTTATATTTGAATTTAGTATGGGCATTTAATATTTTCATAATTTAAAAATAAGGAAAATGTGATTAAATGTGTGTCAAAGAAAATTAAACTTAAAGTAACTAAAGAATAAAAATACTATGATTGGAAAATAACATATTTTTTAAAAAGGAGTTTTGTTTGCTTTTTAAATTTTTTACTTTTTTTCCTTTCCTTTTTCTATTCCTGGAGCACTCAAAAATTGACCACTTCCTGAATTCAGGTTTTTTTTTTTCTATAGATTTCTTTCTTCCCAGGTCAGCAATATTGAGACAGACTAGTTTAAACTTCTCATATAAAAAAAGTCCCCTATTTGAAGTGTCTGGTGCCTTGTTTTCAGTCTTTTCAACTAGAATAACATCTCATTTGTGTTCAACTTTTAGTACTCACTTTTCATTATTCTGTTGATTGGACTGACTTCGTTTTCGATCACATGAAAAGATGTGCCAAACAGCACGACCCATTATTAAGAGTTTAGAGTATTCTGAGTTTTGAGACTTGTACCAAGAGTTTTCAGTATCACTTACTGTTTTATGTGCACGTTTGTCAAAAGCAATTACGCCTGATTCAGCAAAATTCAACGCTTTCTAACAAATGATCAGGAGGGTAAACAACTCATTTACATGGAGAGGTTTATATTTTCAGAACTGCCTCAAGGGAACCTTTCCAAGAGGCCAGAAAGGAATTCAGCAAAAAGGAAACAGCAGGAGGATCCTGTATTTCTCTGCAATTCAGCAGTGCTGGTTGCCAATACCAACATCATAACATTTCAGAGTTCAATTTTCCATATTTTGAAACTTCTTACAGAGATTTCATCAAGCAAGTCAATCTGTTATCAAACCCAGCTTTGTCTGTTATTTGCTGAACTTTTCTGTTTCATGGCACCTGAGCTAAGCTGCAAAAGTTTTACATCTTTAGAATAAGTCAGAAATGATGGAGACTTGTACTAACTCAGTGTTTCTCAAACTTTGGCTTACATCAGAATTGCCTGGATGCAGATTCCTGGGCCCAACCACAGGGTTACTGATTCTGTGAGTCTGGGGTGAGACCTGAGAATCTGCATTTCTAGCAAGTTCCCAGGAGACACTGAAGCTGCTATTCTGGAGACCAAATTTTGAAAACCACCATATTAACTCTTTAGGCCACTAGGGCCGCCACTTAACAATCAGATGCTTTAGCTCACAAAAGGTATGCTTCTGACTCTAAAATATTAAGGAATCCAAATATTAATGGCATGATCTCTGAGCATGTATTCTAAGAAGAGGAGAAAAGGATGGTGTATGTGGCTACTGTTTTGGTAAAAGAACACATCTGTGTGCTGGTGAAAAATGATACATCGGTCAGTGCTGAGATGCAGCAGATCGTCTTTTATGGGAGGCTGATTATTTCAGTGTAAGCAACTCTGATCTTTATCTGACACCATGGAAAGAGAGGACACTCTGGGGTGAAATGTATGCACCATGCTTTAAGATTTTATGATTCCAGTATTCTGAAAACAGAGACCTCTAACCATGTGCCACTGGAATTGTCCACAGCCCACAGGGAGTGAGTGTTGACTAGAGATAGATGCTTCTAAATCATTTCATTAGGCTTCTGATCATATAGGTAGCTTTTTGTTCCCTAAAACATGATCTGTTTAGTTCTGGTTTATAATTCAGCAAAATTACCGTACCTCAGATTGGTTTCTTCTGGTTTGGCAACTGTGCCAGTTAATTAATAATACTCTTATTAATTAAAAGTGAAAGCTGCTATTATTACAGCATAAAACTGGAATTGTGCCAGACAAACTGGGAACATAAGAAGGTCCAACTTATTCAGCAAATTCAATGCCAGATGCAGTGTTGTTTTATGTAAACATAAATGTTTTCTTCTTAATATGTCATATTGAAATGGGCAGAACTTTTCTTTTATCACCACTTTAGTTATATTGGTTATCAACTGAATCATATCCATTGGCACACACTTCCAAAAAGTTGAGATTGCCTTATGAGAAGCCAAAGTCAACTCCAATTTTTATTGAAAACGTCACTTAGGGTGGGTGGAAGCTGTTTGAGCTTTTTCTCCATATACACTTAAGTTACAAGAGAAATAATAATTCATCTTAACTGTGAATTTTCAGGAATGTGAAATTGGAGCAAATTATTAAATCTATAATGATATTTACTATTTATAAGGGTTTTTATATCGTTTTTATAGTTTTTTGACCATTTAAGCATTGCTATAAAAGTGCAATTATCATTCCTCTTTTATCTATCTCTTTTGTTGAGATAGATGAAACATAGGTAAAGTGGTTTCATTAGGTTCTAAGCTTTGTGTGTGTGTGTGTGTGTGTGTGAGAGAGAGAGAGAGAGAGAGAGAGAGAGAGAGAGAGAGAGAGAGAAGGATATCATACACTGGAACTACACCCAAGGTTCCCTGTTACTTTAGATGTAATATAATAAAATGAATGGCCTTCCTAGTCAAGCACAGCTTGTTTGGATTCCAGCTCTTGTCTTTACTAACTACATGACACTAAACCAATGGCTCAACATGGTTGCAATTTTTGTAAAGATTAGAGCTAATCTATGTAAAGCACCAAGCACATTAGTACTTAAAGAATATATTAATATTATTAGCACATATTGGACATTGGATTTCTAAACCATAGATTGTGGGGCCAAGAAATGTGTCTCTTGGTTGTAATATCCTCCAGAATCTAGCCTAGTGTCTTGCACAGAGAAGGTACTCAATGAATATGTGCTGAATGAATAAATGCATCATAAATAGTAGCTATTTATCATTTAATTAATCACATGGCTTGACATGGAAAACCTTAAAACAGATTTTAAAATGTACTAGGGTTCTTTGGTATGAAAAAAATTACCTAAAATGTTACTACAAGTTATACAAAGTGACCCTCACCCATTATCTTCATGTTCCTAGAATTTGTGATAACAAAGAACAGTGTATAGAAAATCAATAGCTTATGTTATTTTAATGTAATTTCTTGATGAACAACTTAGACACTATCCCTTCTTTTTTCTTTTGAAAACCTACTTGTACTTGCTGTGAATCAGAGCATATATTCAGGGCAACTTGAATCTGTGTCTCCCAAATTACAGTCCTCAAATTTGGCCCAAATAAACTCTGTACTTATATTTTAAAAGACATGCACAATAGGTCATTCCTGTGAACTGATCCCATCTGCTTGGAAATGAAACAAGGGGATCAGGATAGAGATCATTAGCCATTTGTGATACTCTCTTCCAAAGAAGGAGAGTAATGCATTGCAGTCTTTACTCAGAAATCTGATGGAGATCGAGGTACAGAAACTTGGAGGACAGAACTCTGAGCTATTATAGGAATCCCAAATAGATCTCAATTCTGAAATGGCTCGGGGTTACTCGATACAGAATAGATTTGTGTTAACATTCTCAAGGCATGTCTTCAGCTTGTTCACCACTGTAAGTATTCACCCATAAAAGCACACAAAGTATTCAGAGCAGTACACAGGGAAGAATTTTTTTCTGGGGTGGATTTTGGAATGTGCCTCACACCCACCACCCCTAAATCGTTCATCAGAATTGATTGAGTCTGGGTTAAGTGTGTGGGCTTTGAAGCAAGGTAAGTCTGGATTTGAAACCCAGTGCTTCTACATTATAACTGTTTAATCTGTGCAAATTACCTAAACTTCTTGTGCCTCAATGTACTTATATATTAAATGCAGATAATGATAGAACCTAGATGCCTATTAGGGTGTGGGTGTTAGTGTAATAAAGCATGTATAATGCCTGGCACAGGTTAAACACTTGGTAGGTGCTAATTATTATGTAGCAAGTTAGAAAAGCCCCTGAACATGATACACTGGTCAGGGAGGCTTGTGTAGAGCTCAGGATATGGGGTCTTCAGCTGGGTGAACAAGGGAAAATGGCTGCATGTCAAAAGCAGAGATAAAAGCAACCTAAACACATTGTTGTCTACATAACAATTTTACTTGAGGATAACCCTAAAGAGGGGGAATCTCAGTGGAAACTGCCCATGGTTGTTCAACTTAACAGGTTGGTGTTACCTCATTTTTCACTGTTCTGCAAAATCATGATTTTAAATGTGTAGTTTTTTTTTTTACATACTTTTGCAATGACAACATAAGGAAAATGCCAGAATATGTTCAGAAATAATTATCCTGTTGGGTCCTAGCAGATCAAGTTTATCATCACCATTCATCTCACTGATGATGTTGCAACCTGTGCTTTTTCCACTCTCTCTGTCTTGACCACAGGCAAACTTAAAGTTTATCAGTTCTGATCCTTTTCACCTCCAGGCACCTAGTGATCCCAATGTGACATATTTTCCTCCTGTCCAATAGTCAAGAAAGATGTGCTGATAGCCTCGCCCATGCACAGGTGTCCGTGATGCGTGTATTTCTCTCAAAGGAATGGTGATTTGAAAAAAAAATGCCTGGAGTGGCTACTTCTCATCTCAAAGGAATTAATATTTTATGATGGAATTTCAGGCTTTGTAGTACATAGCAACGAGAGTCTGCCGAAGTAGGAACAAAATATGAGTTGGGAAAAAACTGGGATGGTTTCTTCTCATCCCTATTATAGTCCTCCATTTCCATATGTCTTTGTCATCCCCTGTTCTATTGCCACATGAAACCATTAGAGAGAAAATCCACAGATACAAAAGGTTTGTACTGGCTGTGGGCACAAATATATTTAAGAATCACTAGTTTTATACTATTGTTCAATCCAATGTATTAAAATTTAAAAAAATTAAGAGTAAAGCACCAGTAGGTTTATTTTATATGATTGTAAGAAAGTTCTGTGCAGATTCTAACAAGCAAATGAAACAAACCTAATTCAAAAACAAACACTATAGATTAAGATCTAAAAATAATCATTTTGTTAACCATTAGAAGTGGGCAGCATGTCTTTAGCCTAAGAGATCCTCAATTCTCAGGCAGTATTTTCAAGGCAATTAATGCAGTGCACAATATGTTCTTTGAGTGCAGAGAGCGTGATTGTTTCCTCTGTGGTCTATAGTACTGAATATGTGTTCAGTACATGAATTGTACTTGTTCATAGTACATGAACAAGTGTATTCCACTGTCCTTGGTTATGATAATGCTTATATTAAGAGTGGTAATGATTAAAATGTATTGCTCACGTCAACTGTTGTAGGGAACACAATGGCTGACAGCCTCAGGTGCTGTCTCTCTGGGTCCATCACTGTGTTCATGCTGAGGTCATGCTTCCCAAGAACTACTCACAGCCAGTAACTGAGCACAGAGTGTGCAGTGGGGCTGGGGGAGATTAATACAGGCTAATTCCTGTGAGACACGAGACTTTCCAAGAGGCCCAAAGAGTTCCCATTGACCTGGCCAAAACTTTCTTGGAATTGCGCTGCTGTCTGAGACTCTTCTACCCAATCCTCCTCCTTTTCTTCTCTTCCTTCCACTGGGCTCAGATCTACGTCACCATTTTAAGGATCTCCTTGCCTTCTCCTGCTTCCTCCCGTAGTAAATTTCTTACAAATCTAATTCTGTCTTGGTGTCTGCTTTTAAGTATAACACACAGATATACAGTGGCTAAGTCCAAGAGAGACAGGGGAAGGTCTGCTCTACAAAAACTTTAAATTTGACCTGCATTAATCCAGCCTTGCACATTATTTTTAAAAAGTTGTGTAAGTAAAGACATTTACATCAATTAAATTATTATTAGCTTCACTTAAGTGTACTTTGTGACAACCTTACTCCTTAGAAACACCCTCTCCTCTACTGCCATCACAAGAGAGCTGCCCAATAGATATGAAATGAGAATGCTACTGATCTAACTATACACTGGGAAACAACAAATGCATTTATAGCACCACCAAAATTCAGATTTAAATTAAAATCCATCCACCATGAGTTAAAAAAAAAAACTTGGGGACAGAATTACTTACACGTTGTACATGTTAAGCTTATTGCCTAATATTTCTGCACAGAATCCAGTATTGTCTGATGCTCTAGGCATGTGAACCAAAGCTTATTTTTACAGCTGGACTTAACATCCCCACTTTGGATGATTTGTGACACAGTGACATCGTATGTGTCTAATAAACTATAAAAATGGTAAATCTTTTGGAATTTGAATGTCTATTTAATTTAATTTTACCCTTCATCATATATCTAACTTTACATGAAGCAAAAATTGTTGGCTGCATATAGGTCTTACCATTCTAATAGACTGCTTATTTCCAAATAATCTTTGTGCAGTGCTGAGTGCAAGGTGGGCATTGAACACCTACATGTGGCTGAAAATATAAAAATATCGATTACTAAGATATAGAAACAAATTCTAACAGACATTTTGGTATTTAGATCGACCATCCTCAGCAGACATACATGGTTAATAAAAACCAACAATGAAATGCAAAAGATGATATTTGTTCTCAAACTTAAAAATGATTCTTTCCAGAAGGCGGGGGAAGGCCGTTACCCAAAGGGCCTGTCTTGCCAGGTCCAAGTCGTTCCCAGCGAGCTTTCGGCAGCCAGCAAGCAGTCATGAACTGGAATAACATTTACTGGAATGGGATGGGGAGGCCTCCTTTTGGATGACTCTAGAGTGATTCACAGGAACAATTTATAAAATTTTAGCAGGGTTTCAAACTCTTTCCTGTTTTTAAAAATATATGTATTTCTACAAGCAGGGCAGAAGAGGGCAAAGGGTGGTTGTGGGAGGGGGGGAAATTCAGATGATTCCAGTTCATTGTCCCTGATGATTTCAATGCAGACCCTGTGGTTGCTCTTTTATTCTGTTTTTATTTCACATTTAATTTCGTTTTTTAATGTAGCCCCCAAAGCTACAGGGAACAAAAATCTATCAGCTGTGAAGAATGACTAAGTGCCAGCTGCTCGCACAGGTATTAGCCATGGGACTCCTAAATTTTGATGGTTTAAAAAAAAAATCACTGTGGGTTTCTTTTGTGTGCGTGTGTGTGCTCACATGTGCGTGTGTGTCTTGGACGTAGTTAAGTTTGCTCTTGGCCTAAGTCTGCACAGCTCCAGTTTCAGTTCTAGGCAGCCATGGACAATTTGCCTTTTTGTTCTGCTTGGAAGCTCTGTTGATAAAACTCTTTAAAGGGTTCAGGTGCTGACAAGCCGGGTGCTGTCAGTATCTGGGATTACAGGAAGTCCATCAAATTACTGAGCTGCGTTCACTCCACACGCTGTTGCAAGGAAATGAAAGTCATTCATTGTGCTCTTTCCTTGTTCCCTGTCACTGGCAGTCCAAGCCCCTTCTTCAAATTCTCTGACTCAATAGTAATTTTATATGCTAATATTTTAGCAAAATTACACAATGTTCTTACTATAAATGATGGATAATAACCCCTTGCATTTTCTTTTATGTTTAAATTGTATAAATTTAAAGCCTTTTTAAGAAAATTATATTACCCTCTCCTACTTCCCCATATTCTGACCCCCAGCACAAATACATCCTGACACACAGGCTGCAGAAGCCTAGGATATAAACTAGGTCTTTATCACATTCACATATTCTTTGTCATAATGGGTCTCAAATTTTGGTATACATCGGAATCATGGAGTGAGATGGGAGTTGTTCAAAATATAGACTACTAGGTGCCGAGGTCAAAGACCCTAAATCAGGATCTTTAGGAATGGCTATCTGTGTCTTCTACAGCAAAGTCTGAGAACAGTCAATATATTAATTCTCTAACGTGGTCTCAATTTAGTACAAATGAGACTTTCCCCTCCCTTTTAAAGCCCTTTCTCCTATCCCCCTGCCCCACACCACAAACAATTTCTGTGAGTCCTTGATGGATGGCTCACGTGTGTGCCTGAGTGTGGTCGTCTTGGCTGTCCTGTGGGTCTGTGGTGTTTCTCCCACTTCCCTCAGCTCCCTTTGGGAAAGTTTTGTGTAGGCATGTTCACAGCTAGTGCCTGTTCCCATACCATTTACTCCCCTACTGCTGTCAAAGCCAATGCGGCTGGCTCCTCTCTCTCTGCCGAACTTGCTGCCACCCTGTACAGCGAAGTCCTGCCAGGTAAAGTA
Organism: Mirza zaza; assembly: GCA_008750895.1. Taxonomy (NCBI): domain Eukaryota; kingdom Metazoa; phylum Chordata; class Mammalia; order Primates; family Cheirogaleidae; genus Mirza; species Mirza zaza. Next base: position 37,374 of record VSMD01078922.1, read on the forward strand.
GAAACTGCTACACCCATCAGCTGGCTTTTCAAATGGCCAGCTCTGTGATTGTGGGGAAATTGCAGATCTGTTTCCCTATCTATAAAATAAGAGTTGAGTTAGATATATTTCTAAAATGCATTTCTACTCTAAAATCCTGTGCTTCTAGACAGCAAATAGTTTTCTGTCCCACAGCAGCTGTTTTGGCTCATAGGATTTCCCAATCTGTCTGTTGGCTGCTTGTTTGGGAGGTGTCTTCTCCCAAAGAGACAGAATTTAGCAGAAATAGTGTCTGGGGTGTGGCTACTCATTACAAGAGGTCAACAAGAAGGCTACACTAACTTAGAGCTGGAAGGGCAGAGCCACAGAAGGAGCCAAATGGCCAATTGCGTAGTTTAGGCTAGTGGCAGGTATATACAGACCTAAATCCAAGAGGCAAAGCCCATTTAAGAACAAAAGAATCTCAAGTCTTATAAGCAAAAACTGGGGGTGGGGTTTGCAAGAGAGATATGTGGGCAGTATAGGCTATTGGCAGGCATGCTCAGATCTAACACCCAAAAGGCAAAGCTCTTTTAAGAACCAAGGGGATGTTAGGTATCATCGACAGCATCCTCTTGGGGTGGGTTGGGGTTTGCAAGAAGGCATCAGGAAAACAAAAGCAAACGGAGCTGACTGGCAGTAACCTCTGATTCCGCCCTCTCCATAAGATACCAACTGCAGGTTGCTACCTCTCCCTACAGGCAAAAAGGGTTGCAGCTTCTGTTCTTAGCCCACCTAGTCCTTGAACAAGTGTGGCCAAAGCATTCAGCGTAACACAAGGCTGGAGCTACCAGTGGGTGGTGTGTGAGGTCCGACTTGCTCTGTTTCTAGAATCTGGGATTTGTGAGATGGCTCTGAGATGGCTCCGCCAAGTTGCAACTGCCTCTTCCTTATTTTTGCCACATTTGCCTCATCCCCATGTGTGCTCTTCTGCGTTGGTGTCTGGATTTTTGCTCCAGTTCCCTGGAGCTTTACCAGTTGACTTCACTGGGGTTTATATTAATCTCCTAAGGCTGCCCTAACAATGTACCACACACCGGCTGGCTTAAACCACAGAAATTTATTGTCTCACAGTTCTACAAACTAGAAGTCTGCAATCAAGGTTTTGGTAGGGTGAGTTCCTACTGAGGGCTGTGTGGGAGAAATCTGTTCCATGTCTCTCTCTAGCTATGGGGGTTTGCTGGTGATCTTTAATGTTCTTTGGTTTCTGCTACATTACCCTCATCTCTGCCTTTGCAGAGTGTTTTTCCTGAGTGCATATCTGTGTTCAATTTTCCCTCTTTCATAAGGACAGCAGTCATATACAATTAGAGGTCCACCCTACTCTAGTATGTTCTTATTTTAGCCAGTTATATCCACAATGACCCTATTTCCAAATAGGATCACATTATAAGGTCTTGGGGGTTAGGATCTTCATATATAAATTTTTTTTGAGGGGGCACAATTTAACCTATAACTGGATTATTGCCTAGTTTTTGTCAATCTGTTTTTCTTATACCTGGAAATTCCTACTTACACCCCTAGCTTTTGACAGGAGTTGGGCTTTAAAGCTGATAGACCACTCAGAACCACCAGTACACTGACTACAGCTTGCCCAACTCAAATAGCACCCCTGCCTAAAACCCTGCCACCACTCTCCAGCTACTAGACTAGGCCCCCTTGGATAGCAATGCTGACCCCAGAAAAGATTGAATGTGCCTGGAAGCTTCAAATCTGTGCTTTGACCTGTTTCCTTTTCCCTTTTTTGAGACCAGTCCTGTAGACTGGGTAGCACCCTCCACTTTCCTTTAGTTCTCAATGCCTCCTCTGCTCACCCATATACTTCTTTTCCAGACAAGTCTGTGTAGGCAATGTCTTGGAAAGCCTCACAGCTGGCCTCACAAAGCAATAGTAGCACTTTCACAGGCTGTATGAACTATTAATTGAATTAATAAATTGTATAGGTTCAAGCAACACTTTTGTGCTTCAGAATTCACAAAATACTACCAAAAAGTCACATTCAAGCTACAGGTACTTCAACCATGGGTGATCTCTGGGAAATCGATAGGTAATGTGACTTTAATGATGGGTTGAATTACCAGAAAATTATCAGATATCTACATATGTGCAATACCAACTTCACCTTCACATTTAACTTGCTGGAACATTTCTAAGGAAGTCCTCATGAATCACCTCTTTGGCAAAACTTCTGTTTTGAGCATTAGTTCTGCACCAACTACTATGCTAGATTTTGGGGATACAGACGTGAATAAAAGATGGTTTCTGATGTGGAGGTCATCAGTGACTATCCCCCCGTCCCCACCAATACCCACACACAAGTATTCAACTAGATGATATAATAGATGATAGTAGCAACTGAATTTTTCAAATCTGTAAGACAGGTATGATAAAATTGATTTCTTCTATCTGGGAATGGATGAACAACAGAGGTGGGGAGTTTGGGCTGTGCCTTTCGTTCTAACAGCAAGACCGTTGCATTCTCCAGAGATGGTTTGTTATTAGAGGCTAATTAGTTCTCTTGATGTGAACTTGGACATCGCCTCCCTCTGACATAACTGTGAATCCTCTCCAGGGGCCCTGTAAGGCTCTAACACATCAGTGCCAATTCCTGTGGTCGGCTGACATACAAAAGACCATCTCCAAGAAAAATAAGGCAAATCCAGAGATGGAGCGGGGCTGAGCGTGGGCAGCAGGGGTGTGAGGGTGGGAAGCTGCAAGAGGGGCTAGAATAAGGGCGATGAGAAGCTGCTAGATTTTCGTAAAAATAGTAGTAATAGATTCTGCCAAAGCAGCTGCTCTGAATTCTCTCCTGTTTACGGTAAAGTGGCAATGAAGGGAAATTGTAGATCACCCAAGGAACAAGTTTTCTCAGAAACCTAAGTACATACAAATAAATTGACCTTAAGGCAAGTTAAGAAACACGGAAAAAAGCAGCAGAGCTCTTATGTGTGTTAAAAAAGAACTTTCTGTCAGGTCTGGCTGCATGCTGGACCTACTTCAATCACCTGGGTGGAATTGGTCCTGAACTTTTGCTCTGTTGCCTGCAGGCTCAGATGGTGCATCCCTGAAAGCTTCCCAAATGGCACCCCGGGGCCTCTCTTGTAGCAAATCACTAGGACACTACCATGATCTCAGTACAGCCGTGCTCGGCAGGCCAGACGTGGAGACTGCAAACCTATGTGGCCACCCAGCCACGTAGGATAGACAAAGATTTTGGAAGTCACTCCTACTGATTTACCTGGTTCTGGGTAACTGTGGGTATTGCTGTTCTTCTCTTCATCCTCAGTGTACAACTGAGGTTCCTCCATTGTTTTAATCTGAGCTGAGCTGGCTCTCCAGCACAGAGACCCTTTCTCACTAGTCCTAGGCTTCCGACAGAATGTTTTTTTCTAATTCTTCCTCTTCCTCCTCCTCCACTTTCCTCTTTATTCCTCATCTGTGTTTCAACTCATGATATATCTTTCTTCTGTGCTCCTTAAGTTCTATGTGAAAAGCACCAATATTCATTTCTTACCTTTATGAGAGTGACATCTAGGAAATTCTTCCCCTTGCCCATCTCCCCTTCTCCCTGCCACCACCTGGACTTTCCTGGTGGCAGCTGGGAAGCCCACCTGGACTTCCCTGTGCCTTAGCTACCCAAGCCTCATGCACAATGTTTGGCAAGGATGGCCATTCATTCTCATCTGGAGGCAATGGAGGGACAATTCTGATTTCCTCACAAACATCTCCTGGTGATGTACCACTGGCATTTCACGTCAAATCAAAATTTACTTCTTAATGAAACACCTACTGAGTGAAAGACACCATGTGCAGGAGAGTATACAGAGAGCATTGCCATGGCTCCCGACCTCAGGGAGCTTGCCATCCAGTTAGAGTCGTGGGCACAGACACATACATGGGGATATAACAACCTCCAGGCAGGGCAGAGCTGTGGTGGGTGACTGCATGGAGCTCAGAGCCAAAAGACCCAAAGACTAGTCTCAGTTCTACCAGGAGTAAGGTGTAGAAAGCCACTTTCTCTAGAGCTCAGTTCTACATTAGCAAAGTCGAGGTCATAAACTAGATCAGTGTTTCTTAAACTATGAGACACAATTTTTTTTAGGTAACACATAGACCCAGAACTAAATAAGATTAAATCACATGGTGAGAAAGTTATTTCCTTTTAAATTCTCTTTCTAATTACAAAGAGATGGGGCAAGGAGCAGTTCCAGACTTGGTCTTTACATACTATAGAAGCTAGGACTGAATAATGCTTTTTAAAAAATTTGTTTATTTTCAGGCAAAATTTTTGTAAGTATTCTTTCATTTATGTTGACTTACATTTAACATAATATATTTTAGTAAAATACATGAGTTGATTTAAAGAAATATATGAAGAAAATAATAGACGATGGCATGTGTATATAATAAACATTATGAATGTTGTGTTAAAAAATTAAAGTTTAAGAAATACAAAATAAGTAACACTAAGGTTCCTTTAAGCCCTACATTTCTTGGATTTTTCGAATATTTCCAAGGGAACAGTGTGGCCAGTAGGAGACAATAAATGCATCAAAATAATTTACTGACAACTCAGTATGGCAAGTAATCTACTAATAAATTATTTGTAATGTAGGTAGAGGTAGATATACAGATAGATGGATGTATAAATTAAAGGCAATTTTATATAACATAATATGTTACTATAACAATATAGTCTACATACAAAATTTTACATGCAAAAGGATATATAAATACACCTGAGATATAACACTTCAGGAGTAAAATAGTCAATCTATTTCATGTCCAACACTTGAAAATGACATGGCTCCAATGCACTAATGAAATGTCATGAGCATGCACTGTGCTGTGAGTGTTATCATCCACATTTTATTAATACAAATATAATTAATCCCAGTCTGGGATTGTGTTCTCATGGTTCAGGTCTTTTCTGGATTGATCTTTAAAAGTATTGTGCACATTCATTTGAATGTGTCGTCTAAGTATGCTTTGCAATTGTACACATTTACTTTTTGAAAGTTTCCCCATGGTACCTTGCAAGTGACATGTAGACAATAACTATTAATCTTTGTGGAAAACAGATGAACAGATGGATACTGAATGAATTATTTTTGGTTGGATTTGCTCTACAGTCAAAATTTTCCACCCCTTAAAAACTTGAGGAAGTTTTCCTCTGATCTTTAGCTTCCAACTTTGTGAAATGGAAAACCATGATGAATATGGCAGTTTGTTGCACCATATTATGTAATTAACTCTTCTCTGAAAACCAGGACCTTTAGAAATGTGGTGTCATTTTCAGACATACAACTGGAGTGCAGTGAGGGTGAGTTTAGGTACTGCAGAAGGAGAGAGAGCCCAGGGAAAGTGTCTAGCCAGGAGCAAAAAGGAAAATGGGCTCTCCGATCTCACTGTCTGGTCACTTTGGCTTGAACTGGACAATACCTTAGTCTCCCTTTATTTTGGAGGATGTAGCAGGAATATTTAAAGTTTCCAAGAAGTATCTACAATTGTTTTCATGAAAATCTGGTCAAATGGACATTTTGATTAAAGGGGTTCATATACCTAGTTCTTAACTGGTTTCTATTAAATATCCCAGCCTTTCCTGTGAAAGATAGGAAGTGATTTCATGCTTTCCTTGTTTAAACTGATCTGGTTTCACCAGATACTCCATTCAGAAAGATAAAATATTTCGTTCCTCAATTTATGTGCAGTTTGGAGACATACTGGCTCCTAGACTCACAGTGGTGGCCATTCTAAGGGGAGCTTGATGGCAGGAATGGGTGACAACAAAAGCTCAAGAATTAGCTATCTATACTGAGCATATTGTGGCTTTCCTTAGTTTTCCCATTTTGTCAAATGAATTTTATCCAATTGAAAATACTTGCCTTAAAAATTCTCAGATTCAATTTCCCCTATGTTCCTACATCTATGATTGCATTATAAGGAGTGATTTAAATTAAAAATGAACAATGTTATCATATTGTAATGTTATCACGTTTCCATCCCAGTGCTGCCTGGAACCTTCTGTCCCAAGACTGCCAACCCAACCTTGAGTCCTTGCTGTTCCTTCACAGCAGTCCCTTCCAGGTTAACGTCCGTTTTGCTCTGACTGAAAACTGGAACTAGAAATAGAAAGAGGTTATAAACTCTTCCAGAATGAGAGAATTCTGGATTCTTCCTGTAGAAAACAACATTCACCTTATATCCTTAGAGAATGTAGGAAATGAGCCTATCTAAGCCGTGATTTCTCCATCTGTAAGGTGGAAATAATTCCTTCCTCATGAGCCTGTTTTGAGAATGACAGGGGAGCACTCAGAACACCACATGGACATAGTATGTCTTTAATTAATGAAAGGTACTATTATATCTGGAAAACAATAGGTTTTTCTTTTTTTTTACTTTTCCCCCCCTTTTTATTTTAGCTCATCAGGTCTGCTTCAAGAGAAAACAATAGCTTTCAAAGCAATGCTCTCTGTATATTCTGTTAAACCTACCTTTCTGTGTACTTCCTGATTAAATCATTTGATGACTCTTTGTTGCAAAAAAAGCAAAAATCAAAGATGATTTCTTCAAAGGTGCTGTGAGCCAGATGGATGAATCACAGAGGAGTGTATCTGGGGAAAGCAAAGGCAATGGCCGAAGGGCTGGAGAAAGAGATGCTAACATGGGTTTCATTACTTCCCCTGGGGGTGCATGGCTGGTTTGCTCTCCTGCTCCAGTCCTTCCTGTATATTCCTGCTGTGTGGACAGCTTTGCCACCTTATGACAATTCCTTGCTTAGAAACCTTCAATGATTTCCTGTCCATTACTGAATTACATCCCAACCCACCGGATCAGGTTCAAAAGTCCTTTAAAACCTCTTCCCTCCTAGCTCTTCTTCATACACTCTAGCCAAACAGGACACATTTTATTCTCATTGCATGTCCTATTCTTTCCTGCTCTGGGACTTTTTTGTATGTGGTTTCCCTCTCTATAAATCTCTGAAGGAACCCAATTCAAAATATGATCTTTTCCCTAATATTTTTCCCTAATCCTGCCAATAAGAAAAAATCTTTTGGACTTTTGAATTTCTAAGTTCTTTTTATATGTATCTGTAATGACTGTTAAAACGTTCTATACTACAGTGTGTTTATTTTTCTAAGTTTTATTTCCCAGACTGAATTAATAGCTACTGAAGGTACTAATAACATTTTAATTTTATTCCATGCAAGACCTAAAACATTGTTGATGCTCAATAAATGTTTGTTGAATAAATGAATGAATAACAGTGCTGGTATTAAAATTTCTCAGTGTGGCCGAGAGGCAAGATAAATGCCTAAAAATAAATAGCAATGAAATATAGGTAGAGCTAGTGCCAAATAGGGGTCTGAGCAACAGCTCAAAATTTCAGAGGAGAAATAAGTAATGAAATTGATGAGGAGATTTAGTCTGGGCCTCTGAAAATTTTAGTAGTCTCTCATGGGACATTGACAATTGAGAATAATGCCAAGACCTTTTCAATACTCAGAATGTAATTAAAGCCAACTAGAAAAATCATTTTGCTCTACATACCAAAAATTGCCATATTTTCTGTGTATAAGTATGATTGTGTAAATCACAAAGAAAATGTTCCCTTGGGACAAAGGAACATTCTAGAACTCACATGTAGAACCCATACACTATCTTTGCTGAAATAAGCTCCCTCTTTTGAGCTATGGTTTCGGTTACAAAATCTACAATTTCTACTTCATGAAAAGAAATATGTAGCAATGGCTTAGGGCTTAGTAGTTTCTAAAATGCAATAATATGATGTTTGAATGAATTATAAACACATGGATTAAATTTTCTGTTATGGAAATCATCAGTATTAAAATAATGAGGGGCTTTTACATATCTGGGCTTTACTGAAGCTTTTAAAAAACAGATTCAAGAACTGAATGAATGAACCCATAAGACAGTGAGTGGGAATGTTCTTACTTGCAATTATAATGTGTTGACTTGGGATTATAATGGAGTGAGAAAGATTGATTGATGAAAGGGAAGAGGATACTTCTTATGATGGCTTAGGTCAAGTGTTTTAGGAACCCAAGCATGGACATTGTTAACTCCCCAGGATTTGGGAGCTGAGGGTCCATCTTTCCTCAGTGGTGCCCCTATCAGTAGTGCTATCTCTGAAGACACATTCAACAAGCTCCTGTGACCACAGGGCTGGTTGAAAGCCAGCATAGGATATGCTCCCTGAAAGGGGAAAATACGCACTGACCCCCTGCAGAGAGTTAACAATGCATTAGTCCTATAGTTTGGCTGACCAACTTGTCCCAGTCTGCCTGGAACTTCTCCAGTTTTCATATCTCAAGTCTTATATTTTATAATCTATGTAACCTGGGACAGTTGGACACTTTACCTCTGGTGCACATTGAAGTGTACACACGCAGCACTGTGGATCTTGTTAAAATGAAGATTTGCATTTAAGCATGTCTGGGGTGGGGCCCAGGATGGTGCATTTCCAACAGGCTCTCAGATGATGACAGTGCTGCTGGTCTGGAGACCATGCTTTGAGTATCAGAGTTTAGAGTGTGCCTTGTGGACTCAGAGGTGGACTGAAACCTGGCTTCACCATTTACTAACTTTGTGTTCTTGGTCAGGTGACAACTTCCCCAAGCCTCAGTTTCCTCAACCCTAATAGAAAGTAATAATAGTATCTTGCATGCAGGGTTGTCGTGATGATTAATTGAAATAATTATGGACACCGAATAAGCACTAAATAAGTATTAACTGCTTTTATCATTATTGAGATTTGTATTGTATCTCCAACTCCTGGCCTCAAGCAATCCTCCTGCCTCAGCCTCCCAAAGTGCTAGGATTATAGCATGAGTCACTGCACCTGGCCCTGAGATTTGTATCGTGTATCACTGAATTCATCTTCCAACAGGTGGCTGGGACTGAGAACACAGATAAGTTGATGAAGGTTTCAAGTTAAATTTGTGGTTGAAACATTCATTAGCTGCTATTTTCAAAGTGAATTATTAATACAATGTTTGAGGCAGATGCATTTTACCAGGTTGAATGGGAATTAGGTTTGCCTCATTATGTATATCCTAAAGTTTATGTTCACTATGAAATACTAGTCTTTTACACTTTGCCATACAATCCACTTCCCTATTCTGAGTTGCCTCGACTGGTATGCCTGTTGCAAAAGTCTAAAAATCTGACTCATGAAGAGGAAATTGGACCCACTGAGAAGTTACACCCAAGGCCCACTCTCAGTTCTACTTGGACTTTATGGCCTCTGTTGCCATTTACTATGTGAACTTGGAGAAATTATATAATGTCTTTAAACTTCAGCCTCTTTGCCATAAACAGGGATAATAATCTCTATCTCATATATCTATAGGAAAATCAAACATAAACTGTGTACACAGGCCTGGCCCATGTTAAGTGATTAGTAGATACTGGCTAGTGTTCTAATTATCCTCTTGGTGTAGCAATAGGACTCTTTCTGCTTAATATTTATTTAGAAAGAAGAACCACTGGATTGAACGTGTACCATTGTTGAGCCAACAGCCTGTGTCCGAAAGTTGTCATTAGCTAATTTGACCTCTTGTATTTTTGGAGCTGAAAATTTGGGTGTGAGAAGTGAAAATCTATTAAATCAACGTTAGGGAGCAGCAATTCCTGATGGAACAAGGAAGACAAAGGACAGTTTTAGATTGGAAAATGGTGGGACAGTGATGGCCATGTCAGTAGCTGGGACCACACCCATTCACACCAAAATCCTCCCTTTATGGGCAAGACATATTTTCTAGCCCTAGTTTCATCTATGATGCTACAAGAAGGAGGGGCAAAGAAATTGAATCCCAGGTCTAAGAAATGAACTTCTATTGTCCTGCCCTCTAGTTTGCCACTTGTCTCAAAAGAAGAAGGAGGAGGAGGAGGAGGAGGAGGAGGAAGAAGAAGAAGAAGAGGAAGAAGAAGAAGAAGGAGGAGGAGGAGGAGGAGGAGGAAAGAAAGAAAGAAAGAAAGAAAGAAAGAAAGAAAGAAAGAAAGAAAGAAAGAAAGAAAGAAAGAAAGAAAGAAAGAAAGAAAGAAAGCAAATAAAACAGCAGCTCACAAACCCTTTTTTGGAATTACTTGACCAAAGCCATGAATACTGTCTTGTTTTTCATGCCTGGCTGTCCTCGCTGGGTACAGAACCAGGTTATATACTCAAGCTTCTTCAAAAGATATTGGGAGACCTAAATGATATAATGTTGGAGTGACTTCCACAGAGCTTAGCTAATAGAAAGCACTTAATGAATATTTATATTCTTCCTTTCTCCCATTGTGTTTGGCACCTTAATGTGTGTGCCTGTTCTGAACATTACCGTTTGCCATATACTACTCCACTTTTGAGATATAGACAGTCCAATGTCTCACTGTAGATGTTCATAACTGATCTAGGGTATCGTGAGTTTCTATATTGTTTAGATCGGTATTGAGCATTGGGTTGTGTAGGCCCTCAATTCAGCTACCCTGGAGAATTGCATCACCACCATTAAACCCTACTGTACTTCAAAAATATGCTTCTCAGTTTAGCAAGAAAAAAAGTTTTTGAGGGTCTCAGTTCTGAAATCCCTTCAAACCATGAATTTACCTGAAACCTTCTTCAACTTATTTGTGTTTTCAATCTCAACCACTTGTTAGAAAATTACCTCAATGATATACAATATAAATTCCAATACTTATTTAGTGCTTATTCTGTGCTCATAATTATTTCAATTAATCATCACAACAACCCTTTGAGGGAAGATACTATTATTACTCTCTATTAGAGTTGCAGAAATTAGGGCTTAGTAAAGTTAAGTAACTTGACTGAAGACACAAAATTAGTAAATGGTGAAGCCAGCTTTCAGTCCTGGGATAATGCCCTCTGCTTGTAACCTCATGGGCCACCTTGGTACACAACTGCCACCACCTCATAGAGTTTCAACAATAGATGAGTCTAGGACTCCAATTATAGCCTGAGAACTGAGATCTGTACTCTTACCCCAAATCCCTCTAAATCTTCACAAAATGGGGCCACATGTTTAGTCTTTATTTTTCTTATTTTAGTACTGCTAAAATATGAAAATGCATTGATGATGAAGCCTACACTGTTAGAAACTTGGATCAGTAAGGATTCTTTGGTTCTAGATAAATATTCAATAAAATGTTCTCAGATAATAATGATTGAATGAATAGGTTTATTTTTCTTATAAGTCTTCATAAGAATCCAATTTCCTTCACACACAGCAAACACACGTGTCCTTGTGTGTTTACATTCACAAAGATTAAAAGTCAGGGAATTAGGTGATTTGAAATTCAGTTATAAACCTATCTTTTTGGTTTAAGTCATTGTGTGAAAGTGGCTTGCTTCTTTGAGTTTAACTTTCTTCATCTTTATAATGATGGCCTGAACTAGTAAACTTTAATGACATTCTCCAACCTGGAAATTTCATAATTTTATGAAAATCCCTCATTTTTAAAACCTAAAATGGTACAATTGATATTTTTGTTATCAAATGTTCCTCATTTATATAAATGCATGGAAATTATTCCTAAGAATTTGTACATTATTGTTCATTCTATTAGAAAGCAACATTCCTTACTATAGATCACAATATCCTC
>VSMD01078923.1:0-25800 GCA_008750895.1 Mirza zaza
CACACGCCCTGGCAGTTGCAAAAGGCCCCACGCACAGTTGCTTTTGAAGAGGGCATGCCAAAAACACTCTGGCCACGCACCCAGGGGTCTCCCCATAGGAGACCAAAGTCCCCGCCCCAGCTGCGGGAGGCTCCGGCCCCTTTCTCTTCCCAATCCCGGCCCCTGCGTGGTCTAGGTCAAGGCGGGCAACCTGCTCTGTTTGTCCAGCTGGGCACTGGGATAATGATATCCGACTGCCTCCCTGGGGCATCGAGGAGTTCAACAACTCGTCACTTTGTGGCTGTTGGTCAAAAAGTGCCACGAAACACAGGCAGGAAAAAGGGAGCCCTTTGGAGCAAAAGGCAGAGCAGTGTGGCTAAAAAAAAAAAAAAAACAACACACACACACACACAAAAAAAACAAAGCCCTCCTGCAAAAGAGCATTCCCCTCCCATCCTGCAGATAGCTCGGCGTTGGTCAGACACCAGCCCATCTTGTCTCTCTGCTGCAGGGACCCGTGTCCACATGCCTGAGAGCCTCTCTCTGCAGACTTTCAGTGAAAGAGAAAGACTGCCCCTCCGCTCCCACAGGTGAGGGTGGGACTCACAGCACACCAGCCGTTCTCTTGGACAACCTCTCTCGCCTGGAAGGGTGGAGACAGGTGGTCAGTTACGGGAAGATTCCAGTTTTCCGCAACCTCCCTGCCTGATGGCTTTGCATCTCCCTCTGGAATGTGGTTTCTATGTCTCGAAACCCCAGCAGAATTGAGATAAGAAGAATGCATCTTCAGCATCCTATTTTTCATAAAAATTTCTAGTTTTACTTTTTTTTTTCCATTATTACATCTTTAACATCCTATTATTTTTCTGGTACATTGCTACACTCGTAGTAAGCCCTTGATTATATTTTGTTTAATGAATGAATGAATGGATATTGCTATCTCTTTCTTCAAAGTTCGCTTTGTTTTGTTTTTTTTTCACTGTGTTTTGAATCCCTGATGAAAATTTTTTTTTCATAAAAATTTCTAGTTTTATTTTTTTTTTCATTATTACATCTTTAACATCCTATTATTTTTCTAGTACATTGCTAGACTCATAGTAAGCCCTTGATTATATTTTGTTTAATGAATGAATGAATGGATATTGCTATCTCTTTCTTCAAAGTTTGCTTTGTTTTGGTTTTTTTCACTGTGTTTTGACTCCCTGATGAAATTATTTTTTTCATAAAAATTTCTAGTTTTATTTTTTTTGTCATTATTACGTCTTTAACATCCTATTATTTTTCTGGTACATTGCTAGACTCATAGTAAGCCCTTGATTACATTTTGTTTAATGAATGAATGGATATTGCTATCTCTTTCTTCAAAGTTCGTTTTGTTTTGTTTTTTTTTTCACTGTGTTTTGACTCCCTGATGAATTTTTTTTTCATAAAAATTTCTAGTTTTATTTTTTTTTCATTATTACATCTTTAACATCCTATTATTTTTCTGGTACATTGCTAGACTCATAGTAAGCCCTTGATTACATTTTGTTTAATGAATCAATGGAATATTGCTATCTCTTTCTTCATAGTTCGTTTTGTTTTGGTTTTTTTTTTCACTGTGTTTTGACTCCCTGATGAAATTTTTTTTCATAAAAATTTCTAGTTTTATTCTTTTTTCATTATTAGCATGAAAAGAATAAAATGATAGGACTCAGAAAAATAAAAGACAGTCACATACTACTTAATGATGGGGATATGTTCTGAGAAGTTTGTAGTTAGGCAATTTCATCCTTATGTGAATATCATAGAGTGTACTTACACAAACCTAGAAGATATAATCTACTACATACTGAGGCTACATAGTATAGCATATTGTACCTAGCTACAAATCTGTACAACCTGTTACTACACTGAATACTGTAGGCAATCAAAACAATAGTAAATATTGGTCTATCCAAACATAGAAAAGGTACAGTAAAAATACAGTATTATAATCTAATGGGACCAACTTGGCACATGTAGTTTGTCATTGATCGAAACGTTGTTATATGGTACATGATTGCACTTGAAATAGGGTTTTCCTAGTGTCCTTAATGTGGAAGGGATGATTTAAGCTTCTCCAGGAAAAGAGATTAGACTTGAGCAGGAACTCAATGAGTCCAGGTTTCTCAAAGTGTGGTCTTTGCTCCACAAGCATCAGAAAATAGGAATGTTTGTTTCAAATGCGGAATGTGGGACCTATGCCATATTAATAGAATGGAAACAAGGTCTGGCATTGTAAATAAGTTCCTCCAGGGATGTGTGTTTATACTAGGGTCTGTCTTAGGCAAGAGAGACCGAAATATTTGGGGATTAGGGAAAGAGTCAATGAGAATTGAGGGGTGCAGATTTGTTGGCAGTTGTAGTGATTATAATCTTCACCATGCATTGCAAAAGAAGTTGCACTGTCTGTTGTCGTAGGAAAGCGCAACTACATTTTCCTTACTTTATTTTCCTATCTCCAAGAGCAATTTGTACTTTTTACGTTGTCGAAGAAGCAAATAAAACCAGTTCTTGTTTGTTGCATCATATATGGGAGATTTAATATACTTTTGACAGTTCTATCACGCTTCTCTGTGTTACACATTTTCCCCTTCTCTATAGTTGGAGAGAGGCACATGTTAAATCCATCCTTCACTACATCATCTCCCCAAAACATTAAATTTATTGTTGAAGTGTTTGATTTCTTCAAGATTTCTTTCTAATATGACTAATCAAATACCCTCTATGCACATAATGAACGCTCAATAAATGTTCCAGTCTCCTGACAAGATTTCAGAGTTTTAACGAGCAATTTGGGGATTAGAGTAGGAGACAGCGGCAAACCCAAAGCTTTAGGTGTGAATATTGTAACAATCTGTCTTAAAAATTCTTTGTTGGGAAGAGAGCTCGGCCGAAAGACAGTCTGTGAATGGGTAAAGTAATTAAAAACACCTGGTACGCAAAAAAGAAGTGAGTGTGCTGATATTTTTTGAAGGCTGATCACAACTGCAGTTATTTTTCCAACACCGCAGATTTTTGTACTGTCTTCTACTATTAAAATATGCACTTGGCAATTTTAAATAAAAATTTTGTCCTTGTTGAACTCATGTGAAATGTTGAATAGGACTTCATTTTTATTAGGGTAAGTTTTATAGCCATTGTCTGGAGTGATGATTATATACTTTCAAGCAAACAAAGATCTCCAGTGGAAATGTCTAAGTGTTATAAACTGGAAACATTCAAGATGTAGGGAATGAAGTCAGTACATGGACTGGGCATCCATTTCTCCCCATTGACTTTTTTCATCTTTCTTGAGATCATATCAGAGTCTTTGGATTTGACCTCATACACGGGCTAGAGCAGGACTCATAAAAGGTGGACTGTTCACCCCAGTTAAAATGGCAGAAAGTCAGAAAGTCAGGAAGTAATTAATGCTGGTGAAGATGTGGAAAAAGAGCAACACCTGTACATTGTTGATGGGAGTGTTAACTAGTGCAACCACTATGGAAAATAGTATAGAGGTTCCTCAAAAAACTAAAAATAGAACTACCATACGACTCAGCAATCCCCCTGCTATGTATATATCTAAAAGAGGCTGGGTTTGGTGGCTCACGCCTGTAATCCTAACACTCTGGGAGGCCGAGGCGGGATGATCGCTCAAGGTCAGAAGTTCAAGACCAGCCTGAGCAAGAACGAGGCCCTGTCTCTACTATAAATAGAAAGAAATTAATTGGCCAACTAAAAATATATAGAAAAAATTAGCCGGCCATGGTGGCAGGTGCCTGTAGTCCCAGCTACTCGGGAGGCTGAGGCAGGAGGATCGCTTGAGCCCAGGAGTTTGAGGCTGCTGTGAGCTAGGCTGATGCCACGGCACTCTAGCCCGGGCAATAGAGTCTGTCTCAAAAAATAAAATAAATAAATAAATAAAAGAAGGTAAATAAGTATATTGAAAAGATATCTGCACTCCCATGTTTATTGAAGCACTACTCACAATAGCCAAGATTTGGAATCAACCTGAGTGTCCACCAATGGATGGATGGATAAAGAAATTGTGGTACATACGCACAAGGGAATATTATTCAGCCATAAAAAACTAATCAAGTCTTGTCATTTGCAACAACATGGATGGAACTGGAGAACGTTATGTTAAGTGAAATAAGCCAAGCCCAGGAAGACAAATCTCACATGTTCTCGCTCATATGTGGGAGCCTAAATATTAAAAACAATGGATCATTTTGAAAATTCTCAGCCTCTTCTACTGGCAAAGGACGAGATTAAGAAATGGCTTAGAGGCAAACATCAGAACTATTTCAGCAATGTATAATTTGTTACACAGCAATAGCCACGCCCATCACTAGGGCTGATTTTCATAGCCACGCCCACCACTAGGGCTGATTTTCATAGCCACGCCCATCACCAGGGCTGATTTTCATGGCCACGCCCACCACTAGGGCTGATTTTCATAACCACGCCCACCACTAGGGCTGATTTTCATGGCCACGCCCATCACTAGGGCTGATTTTAATAGCCATGCCCATCACTAGGGCTGATTTTCATAACCACGCCCATCACTAGGGCTGATTTTCATAGCCACGCCCATCACTAGGACTGATTTTCGGGGTAGGGCTTCTATTGCGCACATGCTTAGACATCCTGCTAGAGCTTATTTTATGGGTAGGTCTTATTTTCGGGAAAACACGCTAGGTTTGGTGAGTACATTCTCTGACGTTCGCACAGGAACGGAATCACCTAAAGACGCATTTCTCAGAAGGTAACCCTGTCATTGAGGGAGGCGTGACTGTCCGTCTACATTAGACTAGAAGGTTCAGGAAGTCCTCCTTGAGCAAGTGATACTTCAACATTCAGGTGGACCCATCTCTGGTTAGATCAAGCGAATTCGATTCCTTGCTTTTCTCCTTGTGAAGTTGTACTTTCAGGTCCCAAAGCCACGACGTCCGAGCTCTGTTGACTTGTCTCCTATGGGCTGTCCCCACCCAATGAGAGAAATCTGCTGTTGTCTTCATCTTCACAGAGAAGGAGACTCAGGCCCAGAGAGGTCGAGTGGCTCGCCCAACTCACTGCCAGCTCGTTGGCGGACGGACGCCCCAGGTTCTGGCAACCTGTGTCCAAGTTCACGTTCGCCGCGCCATGACACGCGCTGCCTCATTGCGTCAAACGCGCAGGGCTCTGGGGGCATCCATGGCCATCCTCTTGTGGGGGCCCGCAGGGTGGGGTCACCGGGGAGCTCGTTGGAAGGGCAAGATCAGACAGGAATGGGGAGAGGAGGCTCTATGTCTACCAAACCAGAATGTGCATTTTAAAGAAGACCACGCGCACATTGAGTTGGGAGAACAGAGCCCCAGACAAGAGGTGGCAGGAGGAGGAGGAAGCTGCCTTCGTCCAGACATTGTGAGTGTCACCCCACGGGGCTGAGGATTCAATGGCCACATTGTCCAGCAGCTACGGTGCCCTCATCAGGAACGAGGGAGTCCCCAAAGAGCTAAAAGAGGACGCAATGCCCACGGAAACTTCTCGCTCTGAGGTTCTCTCTCTCTCCCACTCACTTCGTTTTGAGCCCCTAAACCTACACCGTCCCAGACGGCACCCACCCTCACGTGTGGTCATTGAGCCCTTGGATTGCCGGTCCAAACCGAGACGTGCTCCGAGTGCAAAATGCTCAGCAGATTTCGAAGACTTATTATTTAAAAGGGACATCAATTTTCATTAATAATTTTTATATTGATGACCTGTTGAAACGATAGTATTTGGGATCTGTTGGGGTAAATAAAATGTATTATTACAATTAATTTTACCTTTAAAAAAAAAACGTAGCAACTAGAGTATCTTAAATTACATTTGGCTGAGGACAGCAGACAGCATCTGTGGCTTGTGTTATATTTCTGTTGGGCAGCATGAACCTAACTTTGCTTGAGCAGAAAAGGAGGACTGAAGTTTCTCTGCTTTTCCATCCGGTGACGACCAAGGGACAGCAAATTCTCACTTTAAGGAAGTTCATAGCAGCAGCATTTCATTTGAGAGTAGATCCGGGTCTTAGCAGGGCACCTTCCCCCTGGGCGGAGCCGGGAGGGAGACTGGCTTGTCCCTCTGGGTCCGATGCAGTCACAGAGCTGGTCTCTCTGTGTGTAAGAGCTTCGAATCTGAGGCTGAGAGAAGAGTCTGTTTGCGGCTTTCTGGGAAAGCAGAGAGGAGAGCTGGGGAAAAAGGAGGAGAAGATGGTATTTTGAAGGCCTGCACGGTGATGTCTGTATCCCTCCAAAATTCACATGTCCCTATCCTAACGTCCAACATGATGGTATCAGGAGGCGACTGGGCCATGACAGTGGCGCCATCATGAATGCGGTGAGTGCCTCTGCAAAAAAGACCCCAGAGAGGCCTCTAGCCCTCTTTCTGCCACTCAAGGACACGGGGACAAGCTAGCCATCTGCAAGCCGGAGGAGAACCCTCCCCAGAGTCCAGCCACGTTCCACCTCGCTCTCACGTGGCTGGACTCCAGCACGACGAGAAATAAGGGTCTGTTTTTAAGCCCCCCCCCCCCAGTCTATGGTCGTTGGCCACAGCCCACCAGACTGACTCAGACGGCTACCTGTTTCTCACGCCTTTGGCCCCTGGAGGGAAAGAGCTTCGTTTACTTCCTCCAGCTCCTCGTGGTTCAAGAAAGGCTCAGTTGTCTTGCAACATGGATGGACAGAGAATATACACACGGAATAAATATTAAATTACAACCCAGTGAATTATTCACACAAAGGTTAATAGGGGGAAGGAAAAAACCTCAGAGTGAGGCATCTTTTCTATACAATTGCCTTTCCAACGCACATGCTGGGATTGTAAACAAAGTGAACCAAGTGGGGGGGGAGCGGTCGGGGGCTTCCTGGAGACCAGCGCTGCAGACCATATGGCGTGTCGGCCCCTGCCAAGCTCGGCTTCGTGGTGAAATAACTTTCAGCTGCTCCTCGGGTTCAGCAGCCTCGTTTCTGGGCTCAAGAAGGGGGCGGGGGACATCCCTCAAGGCTGCCTTTGAAAAATCCAGAGCAAAGCCTTGCTAAATGCGTTCCAGCTTTTCCCATCCTAACACAGACAGCTGCTTCGTGGCGTTCGTAGAAGTCAGTGCCATAGAACGTTCCAAATAGGAAGGGGGTCCCCATGATTTCTCAGTAAATGAGAAGAGGGCTCGCCTTTTTTTTTGTGGGGGGGGCTCGATGGATTATAAAGCATTGATTTTTATAGAAGAGATACATGATGTTTGCCATTAAGTGGTAGGAACTGGAAGTAGGGGGACTAAGAGATGGTGGCAACAGATGAACCCCAGACATGGGCTCTGTGTTGCTGGTCACGTAATAATTATACCCAAGCAATGCGAGATGCTTGCCTTTAAAGTGATCAGGGAGTGAGGAACAGTGCACTCTGGGAGGAAAAAAACCAGAAATAAGCAGTGACTTTGCAATGCAATTTAGTGCCACTGGGTAAAAAAAGAAACTCCTTTAAGAACTGAAGGAGGCTTTCGAGGTTTTGCATCGTTCGTTAGAAGGTAGTGTCCTCTTGTGCGAAGGAGAAGAGCAATACTAATAGCTCTGTCTGCGAGGAACACACTCCTCCTAGCTCCTGCCTCAAGCACTCGCATGCGCTTACTCTGAGGTTTACAGCAAGCTTTCCAGAATAAGTCTCACCCAGGCCTCCTTTGCGTCAATTCTCTCTCCAAAGACAGGCTCCGTGGTTAGGCTGTGGGTAAGGGGAAGACAGTGAGAAAAGGAATCTACCAAGGCTTCGTATCCGTGATGGGTTTGCGTGATGAGGAGGGTCTGGTAGGCAATGGCGAGGATGCCAAGGACGAGGTTGCTGTATGTTACAGGACAAGCTATCGCAGACGCTGGGGAACAGAGTCTCAGGGACAAAAGGAAGATGCTTGAACTGATCGTAAACTCTCATCAAGAAGCCAGGGGAAGGACGGACAGGGCAGCACACATAGGTTAAGGTGCAAGGAGGGCGGAAGTCACCAAGCCCACGAGGTGGGCTCAGCCTAGGTCCGACTTCTCGCCGCACAGAAAGCCAATCGCTGAGACGACGAGGATCACCCAGGAGGAAAGGTAATTTATTACAGATGATGTCCCCTGGGCAACGGGAGCAATGCCTCAAATCCATCTCCACGACCACCTGAGGGTAAGGGGTCTTCACAAGGGGTTCGGGAAGGTGGGCGCGTGTACTGGGGGGAGGTTGTGTTCAAAGCAACGTGTGCAGGAGACCCTAATTCAGACGCCGCAGGGTGGAGATGCACGGTGAGTCTTGGCATTGTCATCCTGCGAAGAGTCTTCTGCTGTCTCTGCTAAAAGGTAAAAGGATTAGCTAAACAGAATGATTAGAATATTCTGGCCATTGAGCGCTCTAGGCATGGAAGTCCAAAGCGTAAGGAAGCTACAGGGAAAGACTCTACGAGGGGTGTCACTTTGCGTTTGCCCATGGAGCCAATTACGGAAGGACCACGCTGCCACCAGCATCCTGGGTTAGACAACGCTCACACCTTCTGTCTCCCTCTGCGCCACATCAGCCTGCCTCTCTGAGGGTATGGTGACAAGACCAGAGCTGGGGGTGGCCAAGGGGGGTCTACAGGTGGAAGACACCCAGGGCCAAAGCACACGCTTGCTCTGGGGGAGAGAGACACAGGGGAAAGTGCCCTGGCCTAGGGTGAGCACCTGTGGGTGGCACTCATGCTTCTTGGGCAGAAGACAGATGGGGCCGGAGTGAGCATCACCAATGGGTGGCCCTTAAGTCAACACTCTATGAGCATCGACGCCTCCTACACCTCACGTGTGTTTAGCGTGCCATGAGTATTTGGTGACCCAAGAGTATTAGGTTTCTCTTGGTCTCTCCTTCCCTCCTTTTCGATGTTCAACACTGACGCGCGTGCTCTTCTGACTAACTCGTGCTTATCTAACATACCTTGTGGATTCTAACTGGGTCTCACAAGGTCCTTGGTTACTCACTGTCTATCCTTAGCACATCTCACAAGCTTCAGATTTTCTATAGCAGGATAGAACATTCTCCGATAATACTGGACACGCACATCACGGCTGGATTCATGCTGACCATTCCCACGGGGATAGATGCTCCCCCAGGTTTGACTTTGTCTACCCTGGTCATTGCTGTATCTTTATTGTCTAGTATAACACGAGTGCTCTTTAAATTGCTGAACGAGCCAGTGAACATCTTTTAAATAGGGAAACTAGGAGGGAATCATTAGGCTAAAGAAAGGAAGGAAGTTTATAAGTCAAAGCTTCCTCTGCTATAAGCACACAGCAAATCTCTGGTGAATCTGGGCAGGCCTCCAAGGCCGGTGATATTTCCTCCCTGACAAATGCTACATGAGCAAGACCCACCCAGATGCCCACAGACTGGGTGCAGCTTGTGTGCTGTCTCTTTCTAGAGAGAAAATCCAACAAAGGAAATAGGGAAGAAAGATGGAATAGGGAAGTATTAGGACAAAGCCAGCTACTTTGGTAATCCTATCCAAGGAACCATTGCTAAATCCAATGTCATGAAATGTTCCCCCTGTTTTCTTCTAGGAGTTTTATACTTTCAGGCCTTGCATTTAGCTCTTTAACCCATTTTGAGTTAGTTTTTTTTTTTTATATGGTCAAAAGGTAAGAGTCCAATTTCATTCTGTTGAATGTGGACCTCTAGTTTTCCCAACAATTTTCCTGAAGAGGCTGTTATTTCCCCATTGTATAACGCTGGCACTTTTGTGGAAGATTATTTGATCATACACATGAGGGTTTATTTCTGGGCTCTCTGTTCTGTTTTATTGATCTATGTCTGTCTTTATGTCAGTACTGTTTTGATTACTGTGGTTTTGTAATATGTTTTGAAATCAGAAAGTATGAAGCCTCTAGCTTTGTTTTTCTTTTTTCCAGATTGTTTTGGCTATTTGGGGTCCTTCGAAATTCCATATGAATTTTAGGATGTTGTTTTATATTTCTGCAAAAAATGTCATTGAGATTTTTTACAGGGATCACATTGAAGCTGTGGGTTACTTTGGGTATTTTGGACATTTTAACAATATTAATTCTTCAAATCTATGAACATAGGATATCTTTCCATTTATTTGTATCTACTTTCTTGCACCAATGTTTTGTAGATTTCAGTGTACAAATCTTGGTTAAGTTTATCCCTAAGAATTTTATTCTTTTTGATGCTAACTGTAAATGAGATTGTTTTCTTAATTTCATTTTTGGACTCTTCACTGTTAGTGTACAGAAACACAACTGATTTTTGTGCTGGTTTTGCTGAATTTGCTTATTAGTTCTAACAGTTTTTTGGTGAAATTTTTAGGGTTTTGTATATATGAGATCATGTCATCTGAAGAAGAGATAATTTTACTTCTTCCTTTCCTCCCTAGATGCCTTTTATCTATTTTATTTTTATTTTTATTTTTGTCTGATTGCTCTCGCTAGGACTTCTAGTACTATGTTGAATGGAAGAGGTGAGAGTAGACATCCTTGCTTTATAGCTGATCTTAGAGAAAAAAGCTCTGCGTCTTTCACCATTTAGCATGATGTTATCTGAGGGCTTTTCATATGTAGGCTTTATTATATTGACGTAAATGTCTTCTATTCCTAGTGTTGAGTGTTTTTATCATCAAAGGGTGTTGAATTTTGTCAAATTCTTTTTCTGTGTCAGTTGAGATGACAGGTGACATTTGTCCTTCATGTTGTCACTGTGGTGTGTGACACTGATTGGTTTCCATACACTGAAGCATTCTAGCATTCGAAATAAATCTCACTTGGTCATGATGTATAATCCTATTAATCAGTTGTTGGATTCTGTTTGCTAGTATTTTGTTGAGGATTTTTACATCAATATTCATCAAGAATATTTTGTTGTATCATCTTTGTCTCATTTTGACACCAGGGTAATGCTGACCCCATAATCTGAATTTGGAAGTGCGACCTCCTCTTCACATTTTTTTCGAGAGTTTGAGAAGATTTAGTGTTAATTCTTCTATTGTTTAGTTTAAATTTTTTTTTGTTTAAGAGGCAGGTACTTGCTATGTTGCACAGACTGGCCTCGAACTCCTGGGCTCAAGCCATCCTCCTGCCTCAGCCTCCTGAGTAGCTGGGTTTATGGGCTGCCTTTAGTATTTATTCTTCTTAGATGCTTAGTAGAATTCTCCAGTGAAGCCATTTGATCCTGAGCTTTTCTTTGTTGGGAGGTTTTTTTGTTGTTGTTGTTTGAGACAGAGTCTCACTCTGTTTCCCAGACTAGAGAGCCGTGGCGTCAGCCTAGCTCACAGCAACCTCAAACTCCTGGGCTCAAGTTATCCTCCTGCCTCAGCTTCCCGAGTAGCTGGGACTACAGGCATGCGCCACCATGCCCAGCTAATTGTTTCTATATATTTTTAGTTGACCAATTAATTTCTATTTTTAGTAGAGACAGGGTCTCACTCTTGCTCAGGCTGAGCGATCCTCGCGCCTTGGCCTCCCAGAGTGCTAGGATTACAGGCGTGAGCCACCATGCCCGGCCCTCCAGGTTTGTTTTAAAGTGCAGGTGGCTTGAAGCGCCGGTGTAGAGTGAGTGGCTGGGATGTCACTGAGCCGGTGAGCAGGCATTTGTGCATTTTTTAAGGCTTATTGAACATTTCCTGGTGCGTGTTATTGAAAGACTATGTCTGTGGCTTTTCACACACGACTCTAAAAATACATAAAAACTGCAGAGCTTGCAAACTCTGGAGTTGCAAGGATATGTTTCTTTTAAATTTCATATCGAAAATGGATCCGGGAGGTTTTATTGCTCTTCTGTCTCTTATTCCAACGTTGAGTTCTGTTCTGCAGCCAATCCGGTATGGTTTCAGGCTCTCGTGGGGCTTTTAGAATTTCATTATCTTTTGATACATGCACCTGCAACCTACATTAAAACTAAGAGGAAACAGCCCTGTCTCCATTGCTTGATGCCTACATTATGGCAAATGAGAACTGTGAGCCTGATTGAGTTACTTTAGGATTGAAAGCTCTCCCCACACTCCTATTCTCCCATCTCCTTTGTAGTAATAAAAGGCATATGCTGATTTTTACAGGACTTTGTATAACTCCCTTTTAAAAAACTTCAATGAAGCTAAAAGTAGTTAATGGGCAAATGTTTTCAAATGCAGAAGCCAAGGCATTGGAGCACAAACAGCCAGGACAGCACAGTTGCTGGTTGTTGACCTCCTGAGCTGCTTTGTCACTTCTCCATTTATTCTTTTCTCTCTCATTGGGGACCATTAATATTCGTAACGTTTTAAGGACATTTGGAATGTTGATGCTTAAAGTTCTGAGAAAGAAATAAAACAAATTAGCCTCATGACCATTTTAAAAGCCCAGGGGAAAAAAAAAACAACATTCAGAAGGTGTCACTGTGGCTCTAAACCTCACTCGTTTATTCCTGTAAAGTTTTCCTTTGCTTATTTGCTTTGATTTTTTCCTTACAGATATGATTCATAATCACATCAAAAAAAAATAGAAAATATAGGAAAAGGCTACTTGATTTTTAAGTATCATGGTCTAATTGATCTTTTGATTGAAGATGATGAGCAGTCTTCCCATATATGGGGCTCAAACAACTCGTCTATTCTTTCAGATTTATTCATGGTTAACAAGTTAATTTTTAAGGCCAGGCGCGGTGGCTCACGCCTGTAACCCTAGCACTCTGGGAGGCCGAGGCAGGTGGATCGCTCAAGGTCAGGAGTTCGAAACCAACCTGAGCAAGAGCGAGACCCTGTCTCTACTAAAAAAATAGAAAGAAATTAATTGGCCAACTAAAAAATATATAGAAAAAAATTAGCTGGGCATGGTGGCACATGCCTTTAGTCCCAGCTACTCGGGAGGCTGAGGCAGGAGGATCGCTTGAGCCCAGGAGTTTGAGGTTGCTGTGAGCTAGGCTGATGCCACGGCACTCTAGCCCGGGCAACAGAGTCAGACTCTGTCTCAAAAAAAAAAAAAAGAAATTTTTCAAAATCAATAGTTAAAAACGGCTGAAGTCAGTACCCTTTGCACAAAGACTGATCCAACAGCAGCAAGACAGAGCCTGGGCGACACAGGGGACCCTTTCTGGGAAAAGGACTGTCCAGGAAAAGCCGGCTGAGGCAGCAGCTGGGAACAGCAGCGATGGGGACCGGGCCCAGGCTGTTGTCAGAGCCAAAGATGGCATTGCCTTGGACCCCATCGGGACCACCTGGAAGAGAGAGCAGCCCTGTCGTCATCTTGAAATGGATCCTGCCCAAAGTAGGGAAACCACCAAAAATCGGAGGCTGGGGAAGCCCCACGTGACGCAAAGCTGCAGAGGGACAATAAGCACCAGCTCAGGCTGCAGCCCAAGGGGTCCAGCAAGGAAAACCGCACGGAGTCCACAAACGCACTGCAAGGAAAAGCGAAAGATCGGGACACCCATCCAGCTCAAAGACACTCAGCTTTCAACTCCTGCCAGGGCCACAGAGAGGAGACCGGGTTCATGGGCACGAGACACCCACACCTCTCTGTCCCCGGCTGCCTGGCCTGCTTTGCTTCAACCCTGGAGGCCCCGGGAGCCACCTGGTGGGAGAGGGGTGGGCAGGTGAATGTCACCAGGCAGAGCTATAAGCAGGTAGGGGAGGGGGAGCCTTCGTTGTAAAGGAAATTCGGAGTTTTCACTATGACACGTGAGTAGTCGGTTTAATCACAGAGGTACGACTGTTCTTATAATGAAAATAAAGAGATACATCATGAGACTCGAGAAAAGCATAGCTGCACAGAACGAATCCGAATGGTGAGTGGGGGTGGGGGGAAGAGGAGAATAATTGTTTTCTGCTCCCAAACTCACCAGTTCTCTACTTCTGGAAACAATTATGTTCAGCAGTGTGGTGTGTGCAGCGTATTCTAGCACGTTTCGTACCGCATAGAAATCTCTAAGACATACGCCACGTTTTGGGGCACGTTTTTGGGCAAAGTGCACGTTATTTAAATCATCATAACTACAGAGCATAATGCACTTTAGGTGTTGTTTTTCAATAATTATACCATTTTTATTTACTTAAACAATTAAACAACTAATTAAACAATTAGAGTTCCTAGTACTTTTTAAACGTATGGGACTGCGTAAAACATTTTCCTTTATGAAGAGGGACCAAACCAAATTTACATGAGGATCTAGATTCGCTCCTTTTTCCATGGGCGTGACAAACTCCGCAGGCCCTCGTAGGAAATTTTTTCTTTCCACTCGCTGGAATACGCATAGGTTCGTGCTGCTTCTTCTCACCTGACAACCTTTTGGGTGGATCTTTACGAGGTGCTCTCCCCAGGGGAGGAGCTGGACAGATTTGTCTCTGGTTCCAGAGAGCTTTCAATATTGTCATCCGTTATCTAGTCTCTCGCCACCGATAGCAGAAACTGCTTATACTTCATTTTTGCTTGTGGATCGAGGACGTCGTACACTCTAAATGAATCGACAAGTCCACGGTTTATAAGGTACAGCACTACCTTTTTGTGTCCATTTCATCGTGTTCCTTAGAATGGAACAACACGAAAGGAATTGATCCACATGGTCAACGCCTTTCATGTGGGCATTGTATTCCTTGATGCAGGTGGGTTTTACAATATTCTCTCCCATTTTTCTATTTTTTTTTTTTTCCTGTTGTCGAGACAGAAATGCCATGGATCGTTGATACCATTCGGACAACCCGCTTGTCTTTCCATGCTAGGAGAAGAATATCGCCTTTTCTGGAAAATATTATGTCACCTTTCTTCATCCCTGATGGTTTCATTTGCAAATTTGGGGGTAAACCTCTACTCTCCCTAGTGCACAAGACAGTGTGTTGACATCTAAGGTCCATCACAGATGGCACGTGGAACACGAGAAAACTCGTGAGCGGTCCTTAACAGAGGGCCCACGACGAAACACAAGAAAACTCGGGAGCGGTACGAAAGGTGCTAGCTGAGCAAAGATGCACTGTTTTGTTTTGATCATCTCGACATTTGGAGGTAGAGAAAATGTTACTCACCAGACATCTCTGTAGGGAGAGCTTTGCATTTATTCAAAGGAAATACTTTGGTAACTCACCAGAGGTGGAGAACGAGGCTTCCAAGGGTATATTCAAGGAGCAAGGATGACTCTAAGCCGCTGGGAAAGGGGGTAGGAACAAAGGAGCCAGGACAAGAGAGGGACAGAGGTTGTATGCTGGGCAGACAGCTCTTACCCTGTCTGTACCCCTCAAATCTTCAGTGTACCAGAAACTCACTTATACCTGGTGTGAGCAGATATTGCCCCCTAGGAATCAGTGAAGGCTCAGACTGCAGCGAGTCTACACGATCCCTTTTGCAAATTAGAAGAGTCAGCTCCACCGAGGAACCAGATTACACCATGGTGCAGCTAAAGCATTTAGAATCACCTGAAACGCCCTTCCTCTCACTCTCCTTAGGGAGCTGATTTGGAACTGGATTTAGTTGTCATCCTGCCCAGAGTCCAACCTGGTTCCGTGTCTAGGTCAGGAGTCCTCAAACTACAGCCCGAGGGCCACATGCGGCCCGCCTAGGTCATTTATTTAGTGGTATTTTTGCCACTGTTGCCTGTCCTCCTTAGCAGTCGACTCGTCCCGGGCCCACAGTGCTCACTCTCCAACAGTCTGGGGTACAGTGACCTGGCCCCCTGTTTAAAAAGTTTGAGGACCCCTGCTCTAGGTGAATAGCTGTCCTAGGTCTCAGCCCAGGTTAATGGGAGAAAAAAAAAAAACAGCCAAAAGGCAACGAAGGTTATTCAAGTGTAAGCCCCCCCAAGAAGACGTTGCAGGCTGTACAATTGGGATTTCAGGCGATCTGAGATAAATCTCACATGTCAACCTGGTCACACACATGCCAGCTTCTGTCTACTCTCCCCGTGGCTTGTCTCATCTTGCCAAATTGTACTGTATTTCCCCAAAAATAACACAGAGTCTTACATTTGTTTTTCCTCAAGAAGACACCCTGGGGCTTATTTTTAGGGGATGTGTTATTTTTTTTAAGGACGGTACAACCATCTACATATATTCAAATACAGTGAAGTCATCTTCTTCTGGAACATCGTCATCACTCTCCAAACCCCAAATCCCATCCTGAATGTCTTGCGACTCTGTTTCCTTTAGAGCCACTGGCCCCGATCTCTCCTGTGGAGCACTAGAGCTCTCACGGGGCAGATGAGAAGGGCTGCTCGTGTTCTTTCCTGCTCTGCGACGACACGCATGGGTTGTGCAGATGCGCTGCGCAGCCACACCCGTCACTAGGGCTGATTTTCATAGCCACGCCCATCACTAGGGCTGATTTTCATAGCCACGCCCATCACTAGGGCTGATTTTCATAGCCACGCCCACCACTAGGGGTGATTTTCATAGCCACGCCCACCACTAGGACTGATTTTCATAGCCACGCCCACCACTAGGACTGATTTTCATAGCCACGCCCACCACTAGGGCTGATTTTCATAGCCACACCCACCACTAGGGCTTATTTTCATAGCCACGCCCATCACTAGAGCTGATTTTTGGGGTAGGGCTTCTATTGCGCAAATACTAAGAGATCCTGCTGGGGCTTATTTTGTGGGTAGGGCTTATTTTCGGGGAAACACGGTAAGTAATTCAGGGGATAAAAATCTCATGACTGTCCGCATCCATCACCGTTCACCATTCCTAACAATTGGGTAAAAGGAGCTAATCGAAATGAGCTGGTGAGGTGCGTGGCCAGCCTCAGTCTTTTTGGGGACTCCCCCTGTTGCGCCCCACACACACAGCTGGGTCTTGGTCTCTGTCTGCCAGGTGGCACCTCGCTCTCCAAGAGGCCCCTGTGTAGACAAGATGTCCAAGGACCCCACCGGCCGCCTGTGCACACTCCACACTTTGTTTAAAGGAGAACCATATGGCAGGTCCCCAGAAAGAAAAACAAGGTGTGCAGGCAATGAAAATAAACACGGAGGAGAAGAGACAAAAGCAGCAAGTGAGGAAAGAAATGGGGACTCGCAGCTGCTGGTGGGAAAATGCGGGCAGCCGGCTGGGCCATGTCGTTGCCTGAAATGCAAACAGGGGAGAAACATGCAAAGAGAATCCATGTCAGGGGTCAAGTTGGGGGTGTTTTCTTGGCTGTGAGCCTGTGTCATCTCTACGGTGAGACCCTGAGCAATGACGGCTTCCTTGTCTTTACACTCAAGCTTCCGAGTGTGAGGGGAGAAGCTCAGAGGGTGGCCCCAAGGGGAGGGAGGTGGCAGGAGGGTGGCCAGAACTCAGGGAGGAGACGTTTAGCTCCAGAGGTGGATTCAGCACCAGTGTGAGGCTGGGATCAGGGAGGGCAGAGGGAAAGTCATGGTTCACAAGAGGAAACGCCCCAGACCGGACTTTGGAGAGGAAAGACCTAAGACTGCGCCAGCCCCTCTCTCAAGGTGCCTCAGATGTGCATTTGGGGCGATCTCAGGAGATATTTTGGCTGTTGCAGGAAGTAAAAACACGAGAGCTGTGGTGTATAGACACTGAAAAGAACGTTGAAGGGTTGGGGTTTCAGGGGGAGAGTGAAGACCAATCGACCAAGTGGCATATTGAGGGTGTAGTCTCTCGAGGTAAGAAGACATACTGAATGAGCTTCCAGACTGTTCTTTGGGTGTTCTGCTTCCCTACTCACTCCAGTCATGAGGTACCACAGGAGGCCCCAGTTATGGTGTCCTGTGGTAGTCACAGATGAGGGGCGTTCAGCATCAGTTTGGCAGGAATCTCCAACTCAAGTGTTGAAACAACAGAGATACTTATAAACTCACACAAGAAGAAGACCATGGTAGGGCTGTGTGAGATGGTTAGTCAATTCAGTGGCTCAAAAACTTTGTCAGGGACCCCTGGCTCTCCCCACATCAGCGAGAGGGTGTTGTCCGCAGCCAGCTCCTCTGCTCTTTTCAAGATGGCGCCAGGATTCCCAGCAGCCGTGTCCAGAGCAGACAGCGTCCTGAAGCAGAAAGCTCCCATCTCCCACACTGGTTTTTAAGCGTGATGAAATCTTTCCCAAATAGTTCTCAGAAGACTTCACCTCACATCCTGTTGGCCCCAGTTGTGTGACATGTTCCAGTTCAAGCCAGACATTGGCAAAGGGAACGATGAGCTTAAACCAGGGATCAGAATGGTTTTTACATTTTTAAATGGTTGGAGGAAAAAAAAATCGAAAGAAGGACAATAGTTCATGACATGAGAAAATTATATGCAATTCAAATTTCAGTGTCCATATATAAATAAAGTTTTATTGGAACACAGCCGCACTCTCTTTTATTTGCATATTGTCTATGTTCTCCTTCTAACCACGACGGCAAAGTTGAGTAGTTGCCATGGAGATGGGGCCTGGGAAGCCTAAATACTTACTATTTGGCCCTTTCCAGAAATCGTTTTCTGACTTCTGGCTTCGACCATTCATTCAGAGCCACCCTCGAGGGTGGGGCTGGTCCCTTTGAAGCCACTCAGAGAAGGGAGGGTGACAAAACAAAACTGGGCTTCTTTGGAAAGGAAGAATGGGGCAGGAAACGGACTCTTCCTGCAATTCATTAATTGGCCCAAAGATAGGACTGTCCCAAAGTCGAGCCAATCCAATGTCTTTGCACCTGTAAACAGGGAAGGGAGGCCGTCCCTTCCCCATGACCTGGACTGTCCAAAGTGAGCCTGAGAGCTGTCAACAGCCAAGTCCCCACCGCTGTTAGGGATGCAGATTGAGAGAACAGAGCAGGTTTCAGAAAGGAGAGACAGAAAGGAAGAGAGAGCGTGCTGGCAATGTTTACCTCTCTGCTTCCTATCGTGCCTGAGCCCTCATAACCCAGAGATTTAGGAATTGAGCCAATGCATTACCCATGTCCACCCTGCAAGTTTAATATGAGGCAAATCGTTCACCTTTAGACAGATGAGACCCAACTACTCCAGGCTGCAGTGAAGTTACTATCTATCTGGGAAGATAGAACTTGACTCCTAAAAATAGAACGAGTATCAGAAAGCAAATGCCAAGGACCAAAGGATAAGCTTAGCCAATAAACGCCATAAGATTTCAGAGTTGAGAGGCATGACAATGGGTTGGTGCATTCAAAGAAAAGTTACAATGGAAGGCAAACTTGACATAGATCTTAGGGTAAGGTTGGATTTAAAGATTCAAAGACAGAGAGGAAAAAGACAGGTATCTCATAGCCTGAGAATTTTCTGGGCAGAGCCAAAGGTGAAATTATACAAAGCAGATTCAGAGTAGGCCAGTCTCAGCCATCTTATGGCCTGCAGGTGAGTCAAGGGACATTGGAAGCCACATGAATCTACTGAAAGTTGCCGAGCGGGTCGTACATGGTGCCATTTCTAGATACTGTGATGATTTGTCACAATATCCTGTTGTAGCTTCATTTACCGTGTTTCCCCAAAAATAAGCCCTACCCATAAAATAAGCTCTAGCAGGATTTCTAAGCATGTGCGCAATAGAAGCCCCACCCCGAAAATAAGCCCTAGTGACAGGCGTGGCTGCACAGCGCATCTGCACAACCCATGCGTGTCGTTGCGGAGCGGGAAAGAACACGAGCAGCCCTTCTCATCCGCCCCGTGAGAGCTCTAGTGCTCCAAAGGAGAGATCGGGGCCGGTGGTTCTAAAGGAAATAGAGTCACAAGACATTCAGGATGGGATTTGGGGTTTGGAGAGTGATGATGATGTTCCAGAAGAAGACGACTTCACTCTATTTGAATCAATGTAGATGGTTGTACTGTACTTAAAGAAAATAACACATCCCCTGAAAATAAGGCCTAGGGTGTCTTCTTGAGGAAAAATAAATATAAGACCCTGTCTTATTTTTTCGGGGAAACACGGTACATGTCCGTAATGTATAGTAAAATTCTGAATTATCTTTTCCTATGCGTATTCTAGTAACCATAGGCCTATGCTCCTTAGAAAATTACTATTGGTAGAATGTAGATATTTTTTTAATGTCCTTCTTAAATTCAAACCTCAGGACACGAAGTCAGAGTGGCCGGGCTCAGCCAGGCATCCCTGAGCTGAACAAATCAAGGAAAACCTCCTGCACTCCAGGTCTGCCTTTTTGACGCTTTGAAAGAAGAGGCAGAGAAGCTGGGGGTCTCCTAGTAATTGTCACCCCCTGTCCTCTGTGGAACTCTTCCCTTAATAACATCACCCCACGGGAAAGGAGAGAGCGGGCCATGCCCATTAAGGAGATCTGCCTGGTGAGGATCACTTTTGTGCACCCCTCTGTTAAGGTCACAGTCTCTTGTTCTGGGAACCAGACTGGCCCTGGTGAAATTGGGAATTGGCTGACCTATGTTTTGGGGGCCCGCCTGTGTCCTTGTAGGCAGATGGCTTATCTTTCCTCTGAACCACCTCTCTTGCTCAGGCTCCTGGAGGCCACTCGGGGCAACTTCGCTGCCAGGATCCCACCCGGGAAGGGTCTATGACACACCTCCCGGGGAACATCACCTGCGTCATGGCGACAGCCCCGGGTTAGCCTGCTCGCCCCACTGCAGCCCTGCAAGCGGGTCCTCCACGCTGTGGCTGCCCGAGCTTCCAGAAGCGCAAGCCTGATCCCATCGCTCCGCCCGCCCAGATCAAAATCCTTCACGTATCCTACATTGCCCTATGTCATACCAAGTTCCTCGGTGTGACAATGGTTCTCACAGTGTGGTCCCCAGACCAGGGCCAGCATTGCCGGAGAACTTGGTGGAAATGCAAGTTCCAAAGCCCCATGCAAGACTGGCTGAAATCAGGAACCCTGGAGGCCAGCGATGCGTGTTTCAGCAAGCCTTCCAGGTGACTCCAAAGCAAGGTCAAGTTTGAGGACCACGGATATAGGGAGTCCCTGCCCACCGACCCGGCTTCATTGCTCACTTCTGCCCAACATGCATCCACTCTGATTCTAGCCATAGACTTTTGATCCTCGCAAATCACCAAGGCTCTGGGTGTGAAATTGATTTGATACAGGTACCACCGCGGCAGGGAGGTGTGTATTTCAGAAGATGACAGCCCAAAGAAGGTTCATCGAGCCCAGGAGAACCAATCGCTAATAAGGAATTTGGGGGGTTGTGGGTACATAGGAGGGTGGGATTTGCAGGGAGCTGTCCGCCTGCTCTGTGTCTTTGTGTGCATGGCTGAAATTGATCGGGGGGTCGGGGGGGGGGCTCAGCTTCAGGGCAGAAAGGAGGCACCCCTGACTGGGGCAGGCAAGCCTCATCACGTCATCTGTGGCTAGAGTCCGATACCGTGATGAGGCTCCTGCCCTCGGGACCCCCAAATCCTGAGTAGGGATTTGAGTCCGGTGCTTCATTTTTCCTGAGGGGGAGGCACAAGGCAGGGAGGCCAGACGGGGAGGAGCTAGGGGCAGAGCAGGAGCCAGCACAGCTGCAAGTGATTAGCGCCCAGCCCCCACCAGCAGACAGGTGACAGTCTGGAACCAGGAGAGCTGCAGAGAGAAACCTTTGCCCCGCAAGTGTTTGCAGAGCCGCCTCTGCTGTATTTTGACTCGGTATCTGACACGGCCGTGGAGGTTTCCAGATGAAAAATGAAAACAGCCTTGCAAATTTCTTTGCACTCTGGAGAGAGCGTGCAAAGGGGCAGGGAGATCCCTGCAGACCTACCTGAGGCAAAGATGCAGAGTTTAGAATTTCCTGCTAACCTTTTTCTTTGCCCCCAAAGGCTGCGGTTTCAGTTTCTTGCTTGCGACATTCAGCTGCAACTTTCCTTAAAATGACTCCTCCAAGGCACCGCTGTGGTTCCTCTGCCTCCTCCCTGCACCCAGCTCTGTCCCAGCCCAGGCCGAGCAGGGCCACTAAGCCCCTCTTCCCTTTTGCTTGGGAGTTTGTTCCACGCCTCCCTGGAAACTCTCAACTCCCTTTTTCTCCTGGACATTGCAAATCGAACTCTTTTTTTTTTTTTTCCTTTTTCTTTTTTCCCAAGAAAACTCAAAAGAGACAAATCTAACTCTTGTATCTTACTGTTTGCAAGGAAATTTTACTTATTAGAGAAGAGAGCTCTTGGTCCCTGTTTGTTAAATGGGGGGAAAGTGCCCCAAGATTTATTTGCAATGATCCTTACCTGAAGGAGTCCAGCAAAGCCTGAAATAATTCCCGTGTCAGAATACACGAAGAAGGAATGCCAACAAAAACAGCGTTATGTTTCATCCTCGATATTCCACCCATGCAATTCTCCAGGAAAAAGAATAAACTAAAATGCAGAGGCATTTTCTTAGAAACACTACCTGATGCACTATTTCCTTTGAATTAAGCGTGCTTTGCAGAAATACAATCTGCATCCTATTATCCCTAATTTTCTAAGTCCTTGCTAAGTTATATAGAGCCTGCCACCCTTGCTGTTAAATGTCAGTTAAGACCTAATTAATTTAACTGCTCTGACAAGTTTAAATTAGCTCCCACGGAGACTGCAATTTGCTTCGAGTTCTTACCTACCATAGATCAGTAATTCCCCACTGATGGTGCTACAGGCATACTTTAAAAATAACTTTTATTGATTTTTAAAAAATCTAGCCAAGTAGTATATGCTGATCATAGAAAAGTCAGAAAATAAAGTCAAAAGAAGGAGATTTGCTAAAAAATCACATAATTTTATCAGACTGTTGTAAGCCCTATATACATCTTGGTGTAAGTCTTTTCCTTTTATTCCCTGCGTAATGAGAGTTAATTCTCCAAAAACTATTCATGAGCATTTCTCTTTTGCATTTTCATGTTCATGAATCAAACTAGGATTTTGCAGACAGTAAGATTGAAAGCCAGGTTTTGTCCAGAGAGAGAGGACTTTCTAAATTCCTTCAGCTATCAAGAACAAGCCTGAAAAACTCAGACTATAGAGTCCTTCCCGTAAGAGTAGAGAAGCCATTCCCTTCTCCTATGGTGACAATACCGTTAGGCTTGCTACTCGAGAGATGGAGATAGAGAATAAAGGAGGACAAAAACCCAGGTTCACATTCACGAGCGTGTAAATTATGGGGACAGAGATGGAGCAAGAGGAGAGATAAGGACGTGTAGAGCCCGGTCTCCCTGCTCCAAGGCAGAGGGATGTGTCTAACAGGAAGAGAGGAGGCCAAGGACAGAAGACTCTTGCCCAGGAGACCCACCTTGGTTACTTTCCTTGAGATGGGTGTGCCTTCCCTGACTGCAACTGGTCCCTTCAGCTGCTGTTAGAAAACTGCTGCTGTGACCAAGCAGCCCAACTTTATAGTAGTTTGAAGAAGGAAGAGGTTCTCTCCTGGAATAGTCTGAGGCCATTTTCGAGGCTGGTGGTCAACTCTTCATTCAGGGACTCAGTTTCCTTTCCTAGCAGTCGTTCCGCTACAGGGCCTAGGGCATTTGTCATCAACTGTATGTGACTGCCATATCTGGGTTCCACTTGGCAGGAAGGGGAAAAAAGAGAGGCTGGGGGAAGCACAGCCAATGTCGTGAGACTCTGGCCCAAAAGCGGTGGACATGGCCTCTTCTCGTATTTTATTGGCCAGAACTTGGTCACGTGACCAAACCTAACCACAAAGAACGCTGGGAAATGTAATATAACTGGGCGGCCATATTTGCCCAGCTATAATAATTGTGTTACTATGGATGTTACTAAAAGGATGGCCCACTGGGTCCATGAGGCCAGAGCCAGAGACCTCTTTGGGTTAGTCAGGGTTCTCCAGAGAATCAGAACCAACAGGATATAGATAGATAGAGAGGAGATTTATAATGGGAATTGGCTCACGTGATTATGGTGGCCGAGAGGTTCCATGATCTGCAGGCTGGAGAACAGAGGGGCTGGTGGTACAATTCACTCCGAGGCCAAAGTCCTGAGAAACGGGCAGGCCACCGGTGTAGGTCCCAGAGCGCAAAGGCCCAAGCGAGGAGCTCCGTGTCTGGAGGCAGGAGAAAATGGAAATCCCTGCCCAGGAAAAGGGAGCCTCAAATTCACCCTTCCTTTGCCTTTTCGTTCTGTTCAGGCCCTCAGCGGACTGGACGATGCTCACTGCATTGGTGAGGACGGATCTTCTTGACTTGGTTTTTGATTCAAATGCCAGCCTCTGCCGGACACGCCCTCACCCTCCCAAGGAACGGTTCCTCCAAACTGTCTCGTCCAACCAAACCAGTCCTTTGTTTGACAATAGATCCATGAAGCCTTCTCCTTCCTTGTCTGGGCTCTCTTTTAACAGGAAAAAAAAAAAAATACTCCCAGATGCACACCTCTTTATACACTACCAATCATATAGAGAGCAAGAAGGAGGGGTCACACAAGCTCTCAGATAAAACACAGTGGGCCCCTCCTTCCATGGTCTCTGCACGCCAGACTCACGAGAACAGGCAGGCAACTGCGAATTAGCTTTCCTTTTGGTTCATGGCATCGCTTGGAGTAGCACAAACCAGTGGATGCTAGACACACCGCTTCCTGGTCTCTTTCTTCCTCTTGCATTTCCCTAGGAGAATTGTCTCCAATAGAGATTTGCTCCATACAGCCAGACCTGAAGAATTGGGAAGAGGGGTCCTACTGACTTAAGGAAAGCATCTAACCATCCCTTTAGATATACAGTCTTTTAAGATACACGGGACAATAGAAGAAAGGATATAACTAAACATATTTAAAATCAATATTTTATTAGTATATTTTGAAATCCCACTTCTATGCTTAATTTAATTTAAAATACATTAGTGGATTATAAAAAAATGAAATATTAACAGCCATATATTCCTGTAGACGCCTGATACTGATAGCTACTTAAGGGAGTCGCTCTCTGTCAAACCTTTGATCATATTGTCATTACGATGATGACTTTTGTCACCCTCTTCCGTTCTCCTTATCCCACCCTGTTCCTTTCATCTCTCTTTTACTAAATGAAATTCCTCCAGAGAATCATTTTGTTCCGAGTTTTACAGAAATTAATTGACTCCTCTCAAGGACAGGAAAGCCGGCTTCTTTTTTCTTCCAACTGAGAGCGCAGAATGGACCAGAAGGAATCGCAAGCTCAGGTCCCATGGGAACGCTTCTCTGAATGTTTTATGCGGTGGGCCCTGGCCCCATGAGGCTCGAGTTTTAGGGGAAAAAAAACAGGACAGAGATGGAGCCAGCACTAAGCCTGCCCCCCCCCCAAAACCACATAGGACGGGGCCTTAAGGAAAGTTCTGGAATGGCTCGGGACCCCCGCCAGCTCAGAGGCGGCTCCCCAGCACCTAGAGAACCGACTAGTGCTGCTCACGGCTCTGCGGGCACATTTCCTCACTCCAAAAGGGAGTGAGTGTCTCTCAGGATGTTGTGCAGCTGCGAGAGCTCCTGGAGCCAGTAGCATGACTTCACCTCTGGCTCGAGAGCCGGGTGTCACACAGAGCAGGGGCCTACGCCAGGGCTGCATTTCGGGGAGCAGAAAAGCCTGGAAAACAGCAAGGAGCCTGTTTATATGCATTAGAAACTGCATTCCCCTAAGCACAATTATTGTGCTGTGAGTTAAAAAAAAATATATATATATATATTTTTTTTTTTTTTTTTTTTTTTTTTTGAGACAGAGTCTCACTCGGTTGCCCAGGCTAGAGTGAGTGCCATGGCATCAGCCTAGCTCACAGCAACCTCAGACTCCTGGGCTCAAGCGATCCTCCTGCCTCAGCCTCCCCAGTAGCTGGGACTACAGGCATGCGCCACCATGCCCGGCTAATTTTTTTTTCTATATATATTAGTTGGCCAATTAATTTCTTACTATTTATAGTAGAAACAGGGTCTCGCTCTTGCTCAGGCTGGTTTCGAACTCCTGACCTCGAGCGATCCTCCTGCCTCGGCCTCCCAGAGTGCTAGGATTACAGGCGTGAGCCACCGC
>VSMD01078927.1:0-50160 GCA_008750895.1 Mirza zaza
TTTTTTTTTTTGAGACAGAGTCTCACTTTATTGCCCAGGCTAGAGTGAGTGCCGTGGCAACAGCCTAGCTCACAGCAACCTCAAACTCCTGGGCTCAAGCAATCCTGCTGCCTCAGCCTCCCAAGTAGCTGGGACTACAGGCATGTGCCACCATGCCCGGCTAATTTTTTCTATATATATTAGTTGGCCAATTAATTTCTTTCTATTTATAGTAGAGATGGGATCTCGCTCTTGCTCAGGCTGGTCTCGAACTCCTGAGCTCTAAACGATCCGCCCACCTCGGCCTCCCAGAGAGCTAGGATTACAGGCTTCAGCCACCGCGCCCGGCCTGCTTCTTTCTTAAATGTCAATGTGATCTCTCACTAAATGCATATATAATTAATGCTATTAAATGTTTTCTATATTATGTATTTAAAATAAATTAATATTAAGGACAGTGAGTAAACTTGTAGCTTTTTTGTTCAGCCTGTATATCTGTAAAGGGAGAAGTCTTGGGTTCAAGTCCTCATGGGATTTTCTTTTTCTTTTCTTTTCTTTCTTCCTTCATTTTCTTTCTTTACTTTCTTCACTTTGTTTCTCTCCTGCTCTCCTCTCTTCTCTTTTTCTTCTTTTCTTTAGAATTGTTAGTGCTCCCTAACCCTTAACCCTAACTCAACCCTACCCTACCCTACTCTAACCCTAACCAACCCTACTCTACTGTATCATAACTCTAACGCTAACCCCTAACAGTAACCCTAACAATAACCCTAAACCTAACCCAGTTTATTCCCAGTAGGTGACTGGGGCCACCTACTCAAGCCTTCACTGAGTTCATCAGGTGGGTTCCACAGTGACCTATTAACATTCAGATAATCAACAGTGTCTGTAGTGGTCTATCTTTAATAAGATGATAAACACTCGTGATATGTTAGGACAACGGTTTTCAAATTGTATTTATGGTTCCACTATTTAAATCAATGTTATTAAAATGTTTTAAAATAAGTCTAATAAAGAAACAATATGATATTTAATTTTAAGAATTGTATAACTTGGATATTACTAAAAACATCTATTTATATCATTTGAATTAATTATAGCATAAAATCATGAAATTAAAGATTGTTTTTTAATCATAAAATTTCTTTATTGTTTTGAATTCTAAAACAAGCAATATATATAATTTCTGAACAGTAAATTTCCATGTGTTTTAATTATGGTGTGAACTCATGAAACATAAAACTTGGTTTTCAATTATAAAACATTTTATTGTTTTGAATTCAAAAAGAAACAACCTGTACATAATTTTAAAACCTTAATAAATTAAAGACTATCTGAACAGTACATTTCTATTAGCATTATTTATGGTATAAGGTCATGAAGTTAAAACAATTTGATTTTAGTTGTAAAATGTATTATTTTCTTTGAATCCTAACATTTCTCAAATTTGAATTCTAAAATTCTAAATGTTTAATTTTAAAAGGTCTGCATTGTTTTATTTAAATTCTAAAATATCTTTAATATTTTATTTTGACTAAAAATAATCAGCATGGGAAAATTTATGGAAGCATATATGAAATATCTGTCATAAACAGAAAAGGGATATAATTTATAGATTGAGACAATCCCCATATTCCTATGAACACAATGGGTGAAATATACCTCCTAGAAGCAATTTGATGAGTATACATCTGAATGTAACAATTGCTGTTTGCTAATTAAAATTACTTTTCTCCATTTTACATTTTGGTATAGGCTATAAGCATTCTTTTAAAGTAGAATTTTGCAATAAGCAATGAAAATTAGGTTGTAAACAACGTCTTGGGTGAGAACTGAGGGTGTCAGAGGAGGAAAGAGGGTTTCTGTTTGGGTCTCGTCTTTTTTAAATAGCAACATAAGAGAGGGACTGAAGGAGAAAGAAGGTTAGGGTGGAGATGTGGAACTCACATCAAGTCCTGGAAAAAGTAAAAATGGCTTTGTGTAGCCAGTGAGAAGAGTACAGAAGAATTTTAGCCACAGATGGAAAGGTAAACATCTCCTCCTCAATCCAAAGAGGCAGACTCTTGTCAGTTCTTGTAAAATTTAACCTGCTGGGCTTGGAAACACATTTCTCAGGCAGCCTAGCAAGGATGGGTGACTAAGTAATAACTTCGGCCAATAAAAATATACACAAATATTTGGTGGAAATTTCCAATAGGTTTACTTTCCTAACACAAATTTTTCTTCTTCCTGCCTGTTGCTGTCTTCTTTACCTCCCTACTCATAAGGGAAATGGATCAATAAGTGTATGAGCATGAAGACAAATGACATACCAGATGATCGGTGAAAAGAAAGCCTGGAAGAAATTTGTCTTTGAAGATTTCATGGAACCCCTGAACCAGATTGATTGCCTCGTAATAAACTTCTTCTTACACAAAAATGTAATCCCATTTTTCAGAACCATTAGAATACTTCTCATAGTCCACAAATGCTATAAAAGTCCTTGGCCAGGGCCCCCAGCCCTTGCATATTTAAATATTCTACTGTTTTTGTGCTATGGCAAGCTTCCCATGAAATGCTTTTAGCTAATAACTGGATCAGGCATGCTAATATACACAAAGTTCCTGCGAGACCAAGCACTCCTCTGGTGGCTGAATTTAGCTCTAGGACTTCTTTCTTAACTCAAGTTAGGCTACAAGGGGGCCTAAGATGCTTTCACCAAAACTTCTTCCTTGTATTTTTCACTCAGGATCACATTTGCATTGTGGTCTGATGGTCCTCTCAGCCTTCATTTTCTCTCACAGGCATTTGACCTAGTAACATTTAATTTTGTCTTGAGGTTTGTTTCCTAGAGGACCTGGACTAGCACGTTATTATTCTAGCACACTGCTAATTTATGCTGAGCAAAATTTTTACTGGGCAAAACGTATCACAAAATGATACATCTGTAGCTGCTGGAGGAGTTAATGTAGAAAATAGTTTTCTCAACTTCTCAGTGAATGTGCCAGCGGTTAACCAAGTAGAATCCCTGCTGATCAGCAGAAAGGGGCTGAGAGTGGCATAACCAAGTCCTAGAAATATTTTAATATTTAAAATTACAGAATCATTTGTCAAGGTGGAACCAACATAGAAGGAGAAAATAAAATCTGCCCAATAAAAGAAAAGGAAAAAGGTCATGAGAATTAAAGTACTTTGTGTAGTTCTGATCTCTGGGCTAGAATTTTTTGCAAACCTAAAACTCTGAAGGTAGAAGACACGTTTATGGTGGTTATACAGATGAAGAGCCATGTACCCACTGCTCCAGCCCATGAGACTCTGAAAGATGATATCCCGAAGAGCCATGAGACTGAGGAAAAACCACCTAACTATTTGCTTAGATGGTAAAATATAACAGTAACAAAAATATGATCCAATTTGAGACCTGTTCGTGCTATTGACTGTTGTGATATAGTGCAGCAAGTAAGAGCTTATAACAAAATTAAAGATCCAAAAGAAGAGGAGACAGGGAACAACTTGACATGGAGTCCATGGTTTGAACTTTCTCCAGAAGGTGATCCTGGGACTGATGGTGATGGCCTGGACCACGCTGAGGAGACAGGTGGTACAGATGGAAAGGCCCCGAGCCACCCTCCCCAGATAAACTGTAGCTTTACAGCCAAAATTGCCCAGGATGTTACTGAAATGAAGAGCTGATATTACATCTGGGATTCCTCTGGCACAAATTGTCATTGCATTAGCAAAAGCAAGGTGGATGAGAATAAGGTCTATGGGTTTTTTCTTAGGACCCATGACAAATATGTGCACATGCTTCACCAACAAGAAGAAATTCCCTCCAATGCCAGGTCCAGTAAGAGAAAGGAAAATTATTCTCCTGATGAGATTATTCCCAATCATCCTTTGACTTCATGGACAGAACAAAGAAAAACTTTCTGAGAAAAATAAATAAGTAAGGATGACATGTGTATTAGTCCATTTGGTGTTGCTATAACAAAATACCTGAGATTAGGTCATTTATAAAGAAAAGAGGTTTTCCTGCAGGCTAGAAAGTTCAAGGGAATGGCCCTGGCTTGTAGTGAGGGCTTTCATGCTATGTCATATGTCATAACATGGTGGGGAAGGCCAGAGGGGAAATGGAGGCATGCAAAGAGGCAAAACCTGAGGGATGTCCTGGCTTTATTACAAGGCACTCTCCTGCCTTATACACTATCTACTTGATTCCATGAACATGACTGTTTATAACATAATAACTGTATCTGGGTAATTTATAAAGAAAAGAAATTTGTTTCTTACAGTTATGGAGGCTGAGAAGTTCAAGGTCGAGGGCCACATCTGATGATGACCTTCTTGCTGGTGGGAACTCTATGCAGAGTACTGAGGTAGTGCAGGGCATTTCATGGAAAGGAAGCTAAGTATTCTAGCTCAGGTTTCTCTTTCTTTTCTTACAAAGTCACCAATCCCACTCCCATGATGACCCATTAATTCATTCACCGTTAATTCCTTAATCCATGAATGAATTACTCTATCCATAAAGGCAGAGCCCTCAGGATGTAATCATTTCTTAATACTGTCACATAAAGGAATACATTTTAACATGAACTGTAGAAGGAAAAATATTGAAATCGTGGCAATCAGCTTCTGTATGTCCCACATATCCACATATATGTGACAATATTCTCCCTGACAATCTTGCTTTACTTCATGTATTTCCTGAACTATAGTCAATTCCTACTTTGTAATCCTGGGTATCATCTTCCCTCACTTCCAACATCCAACCAGTTCTATACTGTGCTGAGTATTGTGGGTTCCCATTTAGATCTCATTTAGTAGCATGTGCATGCATCCTTGAAATGCAAGTGTTGGCTGGAAACAGTTCACAGCTGGCCCATTCTCTGGAGAATTAGACTTGGCCAAAAAAATCAACTTCCACAAGGAGGATAAGTCTTCCATAAGGAGACTCTCTCTCTCCTTACTCAGAAAACCTATACCTGTTACTGACTTACATGGAAGGACAAACTCTCCCATTGACAAGTGCTCAATTTGTGGGTCCCACTGTTATGCAGTTTGCTCTATGGTCTCCTAGACTACACGCAGCTGGCACATGCTGTTAGCTGCGACTACATTTGTTCATCTTCCACATCTGCTACATCCCCTTCTATTCCTGTAACCTCCCCCCACCATGTGAACAAAAATTCCATTTTTAGAATCTACATCAAGGGAATCTCGCCAAAATCCATGTTCTATTG
Source organism: Mirza zaza (assembly GCA_008750895.1). NCBI lineage: Eukaryota > Metazoa > Chordata > Mammalia > Primates > Cheirogaleidae > Mirza > Mirza zaza. The sequence continues at coordinate 5,199 of VSMD01078927.1, forward strand.
ATTCTATCTTTTAACATTTGTCTAATCTTGCCATTTTCTCAATCACAAATACTACTCTCATATCTCACAGTGTCATTGATCTAACATTTTTCTAGTTCATCTTTCTTCCTCCATGTTTTTCCATCCATTTTCTGCCAGACTGAGATTTCAAATCAGACACCTGTCTATTTGAATTTATGTCTTATAATATCTTGATAGCTTTACATTAGGCCAGCCACAGTTGTCTTCTTTTGATTTGTGTAAAGCTTTACACTTGTGGCCTCCTTGCTTTCCTATCAAATTTATACTGGAATGCTAAGGTACATTAAATTCCTGGAAAGAAACTAAGTCTCGGCACTTATCTTACCCATAGAAATATGCACAAGCTCCCTATGCCAATCTCTCTTGCCTCTACCACCACCCATTTCATACCTCCCTCCCATCCATCCATCAGAGACCAGCTTAAAATTCTCTTACCTGATAAGCACTCACTCAACTCATTGGACCGTTTATCAATTTTCTTCTGCTATTTCACTGTGGAACACATGAAAGACTCTCAGTTTCCATCTGAGCTACCTGGCTCTATGGCTGCAAAAGAATATTCAATAAACAAATTATAAACAAACAATCAAATGAGGCATGTAGTTACAGGTGTAAAGGTCATGTTAATGACAGTTAGCAGCCAATTAGGGGAGAGGGCTGTTTAAGGAGATTCTTGTCCATGAATCTAGAGACAAGATGACCTAGAGAACTCAAGTCAATCCGTGTTAGATGACACATTCATTAGAGACTTCAGTGTCTCTTCAGATGCATAGGTGAGTTTGAATTTAAGGCTGCCATTCATGTTACCCACTCTAGTAAGTCACATGCATCGTATTTCAAGATATACAATAAACTCTGACAAATTTACATTTACTGTCTCCCTGCAGTGACTTGCTTCTAACTAATTAGTTGTTATTTTCCAAAAATATCATTCTGAGATACCCATAGCACTTTTGGAATGAGAATTTTTTCTTTGTTTTCCAGAATAGAATGACAATTGGACTAGGCAGGTGATACTTATATACCTGCTCTGGTTGCTGGAGGGAGGTGAGAATCACGTGCATTTCTAAGAAACTTTTTCCAAAGCTTCTAAAGCCAGCATTTGAGGATAAACTAAAGGCAGCCTGGAGAACATGTGGTACACCTCTTGGACTTGTTTTACAGAGCCTGCCTACCTAAGGGACAGCATGATCCCCAAGTTCAGAGAGACCGTTAACCAGGAAGGACTAGTGATGTTTAAATCTCTGCAGATATGGGCTTCATTAAAGAGATTGTTTTTCAAGTCCATAACTAAGGGATTTGGATTAAATTCCTTTAAACTTAACCATGGTATATATTAAGCCTGCCTTAACTTCTAAATCTGACCTAAAGCCTTTATTTATCACCAAATATATATGAGTCCCTGGGCTCAGAGACAGTCAATCATAAGAGAAGCATCATAAACACTGTTATTAGATGAACCTGGATGTGTATCCTTGCTTTGGCACTTAGCTAGTTCCATGATTTGGGGAGGGTGTGTTTTCTTCCCTGGGAATCTATTTCTTCATCTTTAAAATGGGCATAATATAATTCACATTGTGTATTGCATTTGTGCATTGCATTTTCTAGGATGTCTTTCTTTCATATAGTGCTAGATAAGGGATTTAATAATTGGTAATTCTTGACAACAAAACTAGCACTAATTAATAAATAATAAAAGATCATGGATTTGTTGAATAGTTTCGTCAAGACCTTGAGTATACTCATGAAGAATATTTTGATTTACTTAAGTGACTTGATTTCTTTCCAAATACTTTGCTCCCCATGGCATCAATCTTTGTGATCATCCCCTTTACTACTCCTCTGACCTTTCCTTCAAGGTCAACTTGTCTGTTTCTACTTCCTACCCTGATCTGCTCTCTGAGTAGCAATGTGAATCTCTCAAATGTTTATTCAGTGTCATTGGGTCTGGAAGGTATAACAGTGCACAGATTCACAAGAATTGGCTTTGCAATGATCTACTCTGAAGTTCAAATCCTGGCTTTCCTGATTTCTATCTGCATGTTATTTGACCTTTGTAAGATCCAGTATTCACATGTGTAAAATAAGGGTGAGTCTTTGTACTATATTTGTCTATAGTGAGGATTGAATGAGCTGATGTAGATAGTGCATATGTCAGTGCTCAGCAACTATGTGCCAAAAAGCACTTCTCTGAAAGGCAGGTATTAATATTATTATTATGTGCCCCATCCACCTGTCTTTTGTTCAAGGTATCAACCATTCTCTATGAAGGTATACTGTATTATATTTTAGAGCTGGGGTGTTAGTTTAAAGGGAAAATGCAGAATAAATTTTAAAAATCCTTAGAACACTAAATCTTAATAAAGAAGACAAGAGTGCCACATACCGAAAAGAAAACAGGATACCAGAAATAAGATACACAGCCCAAGTAAAATTTCCCACTGCCAAATGCACAAATGCTGAGGGAAGACTGCAGAGAATAAGTACTTCCACACACCACGGCCGAAATATCATTGATGTCTGTTGTCTCCTATACCTCTTTTACGTCTATAAAAAGGAGAAATTTCAGACAAAGCGCACCAAATACCCTGCTGCACAAGGGCTGCCTTGTGGGCCAGAAAGAAACAAATGTTTCTGGATGACAGCTGGGAAATGATTGGCTTTCTTCTCCCTGGGTCCTGGTACTTTCCTCTTCCACAAATGACAGGGGAGCTCAGACCTTTCTTTCTTAGCACCTGTCCATGACCAACCCTGCCTTGAGCGGCTTCCCTGCTACAGCCAAAGGCAGCCCCAATCCATCTTCATCAGGTACACTCACCTGGGTAGTCTGCAGCTTGGCTCTGTGTGGCTGTTTGGTAGAGCAGCACCAGCCAGGGCCTATTTATACTTCCTCAGGTCCCAACACTCATAGAAACTTTCTCTGTTGTCAAATTGTCAACATCATAAGTGTTGGCTCTGCCAGGGGAAAAGGGATTCTCTTGCACCTTGTTGATCCCAGGGGTTCAACTCTGCTCTCTCCCTGATGCTCCTTCATTTGCTGAGCCCAGAAAAATCCTGATTATAGTAAATATGCAGTAATAAGTAGGAGGTACCATAATGATAAACAGTTTGCTAAAGGGTTCTCATTTCTTGGCTTTTATTTTATTCTCATCCCATCCCTTCTCTTCACCATCAAAACTCAGGAACCAATTTAAAAGAAATATCTGAGGATCAAAACTGTCACTTTCTGAAAGTTTGTAAAGATAAAGATAATTGAGTGCTAGCATCAGGGATTGCTCTTGGAGTGTATTGTCTAGAACATGACAGAGAGGGGGCTTCTGAGGTTCTGGTATTGTCTATTTCTTGATTTGGAGGCTCTTGGTATGCATATGAATCAGTTCATACAACTCATTGAGATAATCACTGATTATTTCTGCACTGTTTATATACATATTTCTTTTCAAAGCTCATTGCCAAATAATGCCACGGACTTGTAGCTTATGTCCTGGAGTCACAGCCCAGACCTAGTTGAATGGAATGTATGTAGACCTTGCTGTCAGAGTTCTAGATCCTTAATACCATTTTCAGAAAGGGATTGAAGGCAGCTGATTTTGACATCCACCACCCAGCAATGCATATTAGCTGAAATACTACTTCTCTGATCTCTCCACACACCCTTCCCTTCTGTGTGGCCAGTCTTGTTCTTGTTGCTAAGGAATGTGCTGAAGTGAGTAGAAGCAGTTGAGACCTAAAGTTCAGGTAAATATTTTCCTAACTACAATAGCAACTGTGTTTCTTTCACCTCAGTTAGGTAAGTGGTAGTTAAAGGAGGAGGGAAGAGAGGAGGACTCCTAATCATGCCCAGAGGAACTGAGCTGCTAGCAGAGCCTGTGAGGTTTTCTTGCACATTTTTGACTGTGGCAGCACCAAGTATCCTCTGCTGCTCCAGCCTGTGTCTTGCAGAAGACTGAGACTCAACCCTGTCCTGCCTGGGGGCTACTGAGGATGCAATTACCAAGTACTTTGAGATTCTTCTAAATTCACGTGTGTGTGAGATTACAGTTATAATCAAAGTTTTCCTATGCTTACAGGTCTCATATGGGAATACAGAAGATATAAGTGCTAGCAGTTTCCCTAAAGAATGCAACAGATTTCTAAAACTTTTGTGCAGAATATGAAAGAAAACATCCAAAAAAGTAAATAATATTAATAACATCTGTCTAGAGCATGTCACGTAAATTATTTCACTGTCAAAACAACCAGAAGAACAGAGGGTTCAATGGTTTTTTTAAAGATGCATAGATCTGACACTGACCTAATCTCATGACTGCCAACCCAACATTAGTGTCTGAAATCTGCATATAAAAGTCCCACACACACGAATTGATCATTATATAAAGGTCCCAAATATTTAGGGGTTGGCCTGAATTTCAGGTATTTAGAATTATAGGACAGAAAAGAAGAAACAGAGAAGAGTCTATCTGAATAACCAGGATTCATAGCCCAGATATCCCAATGTTTAAATGAATGTGTGAATTATCACCACAACCTGAGGTACAAATTATGGAATACTTTTTTAAAAAAAGTATGTCCCCACTGAATCTCAATTTTCTCAGTCTAGTGATACATTGTGGTATTTTTGTGGGCTTCCTCTTCCTCTCAGGAAAGTTCTAAATTGGAGGATCTCATAGGACAGGCGTGGGGTGGAGAGGCCTCTGAACACGGCTGTTCCACATACTGCTTGTCTTCTGTGCCTGGCTGCAGGGGGTCAGAGGCTCTGAGGCACACATGCTGGGCTGTGCCAGCCAGGGCCTAGTCCACGTTGAGGGTCACATGCCTCCAATCTCACATTCTCTAGGTCAGATGTTCAGGTGGGCTTGGCTGGTCTCTCTGCTCTAAGTCTCAGGGGGCTGAAATCAAGGTGTGGGCTGGCCGGGGGTATTGCCTGGAGGCTCTGGGGGAGAATCTGCTTCCAAGTTCAGTCAGGCAGTTGACAGAATTCAGTCCCTTGTGGTTTACAACTGAAGTTCACTTTTTCTTCCTATCAGCCAGAGCCTCTCTTATCCGCTTATGGTTGCGTATATCTTCATCATCTTGACCACTCCTTCTCCAAAGAAGCAACAGTACATAAAGAATCTCTCTGAGTTTTCTTTTTATCCATTTCTATTGCTTCTAACCAGAGAAAGTTCTGGTTTTAAGAATTTTTGTGACTAGAATGAACCCACCAAGACAATCCAAGATAATTTCCTTATTTTAAGATCTGTAATCTTAATTATATCTGCAGAATCCCTTTTGCTAGGTAAGTAACATATTCACATGTTTTAGAGATTAAGATGTGGACACATTTGGGGAAATCTTTATTCTGCTAACCACAGAGATATTTTCCTAGTGCCCTACAGTATTTCTGCCAACTATATTTATTTCACTAGAGCTTGAGAACTTTCTGAACTCCATTCTCAGACTGTTATTTATGACCAATCATGATGGAACAAAAATTTTTAACTCTCTGCTATTTCAATTTGTATCAGTTGAATGTTTGTTTAGTAAAGTTGGGCAGCTTTTCTGCTAAGAATGAGGCATATATATTCACATCTGGGATTGCCCAGTGTTGTATTTGTCTTCTTGTTATTTCATGTTCTGTATTTTCTCATTTATAGGAGGGAGTCCTTTAGAAATGTTTGATTTTGCTTTTTGTCCCTAAGTACAATATAAACTTTTGTTATAAAAATTTTGGTAGTTTGTCACTTATATATTAACCTTGCAGGTTGCTTAAGGTGTTACACAATTTTGAATGATATGCATTCATTTTTGTTTGATTGGTTGCTTTCCTTGTCATTCTTTGAAAGACATTTTTTGTCACTGCTTTTTTTTTTTTTTTGGTTTTTTTTTTCCAGTGGGGGGTGTGGGCGGGGACAGAGTCTCCTTTGTTGTATGAGCTGGAGTGCTGTGGTATTAGCCTAGGTATTAGGTTTGTAGTAACCTCAAACTCCTGGGCTCAAGCAATCCTTCTGCCTCAACCTCCTGAGTAGCTGGGACTTTAGCCATGCACTACCATGCCCGGCTAATTTTTTCTATATATTTTTAGTTGTCTAGCTAATTTCTTTCTGTGTTTAGTAGAGATGGGGTCTAGATCTTGCTCAGGCTGATCTCAAACGCCTGAGCTCAAATGATCCTCTGGCATCAGCCTCCCAGAGTGCTAAGATTACAGGCATGAACCACCAAGCCCAGTCTTTTGTCACTGTTTTATGAAAAGATTTACCCATGTTTCTGTCTAGGGAAAAACTAACCAAGCTTGACTGAGTTATGTGTTTTTCCCAATGGAATCTGTTAGTCTCTAGTTCTTACATATATATTTTCCCACAAACTAATGTGACATTCTCTTCATACATTTGTTATTTTAGTATATCACAAAGTCCAGCCTGACTTAGGTCTCTATATCTTTGGTGTTGCAGTATGTAACAGTGAGATGAGACCCTAATAGGCATTTGCCTCATAACCAATTCTTATATATCTGATTTTTCCTCCTGTAAATATTCCCTATTTAGTAATCTGGGTGTCAAATACACTATGCTGAGTATGTGATCACTACCCGGATCCTGGGGCCTTTCTCTGTCCTTTAGTACTTACATATTTTGATACCTCAGGTAAATGTGAACAGCCCGGTGTGAAATGCAGAGAATCTACCCATGTAGCAGGACAGCAGCCTTTACACCAAACTTTCTTTTTGACCTTATTTTTGTCAAAGAATCTACTCTGAACTAAGAGAAGAGATAGTTTACACAAAGCCAAATTGAATCCCTTACCCCTGGAAAAAGACTAATCTTAACCAGTTTATTCATGTTTACTTTACCTTTAGGAAAAGCATGATGAACATGATTTTTATATATGTTTTACAGTGTTTTGAAAAACAGTTTTAGTAATTATGTTAATTTCCTACTAATTTTTCTTTTTCCATTTTTCATTTTGAAGTTTTTTTAATATTTTATGCATTTCTCAAAAAAATAGCTTATTGCCCATATGTTAGGTCCTTTGCAATGTCTTAGAAATTTGACTGTAAATCAAAAGGTAAATTATCTGTAATCATGGCATTAGTATTCTAGTTAACATTGTTTCTGTGTGAGGTTATTTTCAGTTTTTAATTTTTCATGTGTATGCTATCTGATAGTTTTAACTTTTTAAGAAGAGCCCTTGATCATTTATTATAGAGATATTTTTGTCATGTGGCAAATGGCAGAAATTGAATTCCTATCAGGTGGGATCTAATAGCACATCTGAAATCTATTAATCCAAATCGAATGATTTCATGTTGCTGTTTCTTCAAGATTATTTAAATAAAGCTAAAGACAGGAGAATTTTACTATCATAAGCAATGAAAACAGATGCATAAGAAGAGTCTCAAGTTTACTGGAATTGGACAGTTTGAGTTGGGACCTAGCCTTATTTGCTATGTTGGATTTGTGCTAGCAATTTGAACACCAGTTCTGTGTGCCTATGAACTTCATGCTGCTTGTTGTCCCATTCCATTGTTACTTCATGGAGAAATAATACCACCTATTAAGCAAAGGCTACTAACTTAATGATATTTTCTGTGCAGAAATTACATTTTATTTTCAGCCTATAGCTAAGAAATTTTTCCCATAGGTGCTAAGCTACTTAAAAACAAAACGATTCTCAAACATTCATCATTAGACAACTGGAGTTTTTGCTTTGTAACCTACTAAAATGGATAGGCTGTTGAGCATTACACATTCAAACATCTTATAGGGTGGTGGGAAACAGGGAATCTTCAATATTTATTTTAAAATAAAATAAAATAAGTTCTTGACCTTTCAAACACAGTGACTTTTAAAATAGACATTAGAATCTGTGTTTCTACTTTAGACTATTTAAAAATATTTGTGTATATAAACATTTTTAGATATGAAATATTTTTGAGAAAATAAATTAACGTATCTTTTAAAAATCTTTCAAAAGAATCAATAAGTTCTCCTAAAGACTCATTGAATAAACTCCTGTTTCACTTGGCTTTTAGAATATTGATACATTAAGTCTTTATGTATTTGTAAATAAGAGGAATCAGACATTTCTAAAAGCAGTTTTAAATTCCTATGCTTGAGATATATAGGCTAATGACAAATATTTTACTGTATTTTTAACAAAAGCTGAAGGAGAAAAAAATGACCTATGAGTTAAATGAAAGGCCTTGGTTACTAGATTATGAGGTAAAATGGGAATAAAGCTTTTAAAACACAATAAAAGTTTCATCTCTCATATTTAAAATGAAATACTTCATGTAATATTGTAATCTAGATGAGTATTTAGACAAATTAGACTGAATCAATACTTTCTGTTTAAAACCAATGTAATGTTTTCTCCGTGATTGAATTACCATGTATATAATAGCATTAGCACAATATTCTATATTCTGCAAGCCTTGTGCTCATTTTCTCAATAAAATCCTAATAATTTTGAATTTCCAAAATTTCCTCTTCTTTTGTAAAGTTATACATTTGCAAAATTTTATCTCAAAACAAGTAAAATATTAATAGATTATCACACTAAGTCTGTATCATCTGTATTATAAGAATTAATATATTATAAATATATGTCCTAAATATGAATATATATCTTAAACACATATTTGTAAATTTTTACAAAATATTAATCCTTGTAATCCTATAAATAGTATGGATTTAATGTGATAATCTAATTTAATTTCCAGGTTTGTAATTAACATTGAGATCTTAAACTTATAGTATTTAAGTTAATTTAAATGTATATTTTGGTGTCAGTATAGTATAATTTTAATATGTCCATACTCTTATTTAATGCATTATAGAGTTCCTATAAATTGGGGGATGAAGAAGGATGAATAGTTGCCTTTCCTCTATGTTAATGTATTTTTAAATCTTCTTAAGAAATGCAAAGAAAAGTGTGACTATAAAGGAGATGTATATGCTAGACAATAAATGTGCTCTAGATTTGCAAGTGAAAAAATGGTGCTAAACTTATCTTTTATTTTGGTATTGCAAGTTTTATATATATATATGTTATATATATATAAAACATTAAATTCACCATTTTAACCATTTTAAATGTATATTTTGTGGCATTATGTATATATTCTATATATACATATATATGTTCTAAGAAGCAACAGTGAGCTAGCACTGCTTATATTATCCTGGATTAAGCTTAAGCCCATTATCCAAAGTGAGGTGACTCAAGATCAGAAAAATGGGCCCCACATGTACTCGCCATCAAATTGGTACTGACCAATTATCAATATGTACTCAAAGGGTGGTGGTGTTCACCAGAGATTTGGGGATTGGGGGAATAGACCCACATCTGAGGGATGTGGCAAACAGTGTAGAGGGGAAAGGAATACCTCTAACCTTTGCCAAGTAAAGGCAATAAAATCTAATCAAAATGTTAAAAAAAAAAACATTTATAGGGTTTCGGGCAGGTAGGGAGGGGTGGGTATATATATATATATATATATTATAAATGCAATGTGCATTTTCGTGGGGATGGACACACTTGAAGCTCTGACTCAAGAGGGAAGGAAAGGCAATGGCAATGTATGTAACCTTAACATTTGTACCCCTATATTATGCTGAAATTTAAGAAAAAAGGAAAAAAATGAAACACATTAACTCTTTGTATTTTGACATATTCTCAAATTATTTTTTATCAAAAGTCTCCTATTAAAAATATAATAAATTTCACAATATTCTTTGCTTCCTAATATTGTATTTTAAAACTGTTGACTGCAGATACTCAAGCTGTATGGTTTTTCTTGTTCCTTGTCAATATTTCTTCATTTTTGTCTCACTGAAATTGAGAATGAAAATGAGTTTAATATGTCTATCACACAGAGACTACCTATCAATTTCTGCATCCTTGCTACTAAATATAAAGATTTACCTATGTATAATATAAGAAGAGGAACATTGAAAACCATTACGTATGCTTGACCTCATGAAAAGTTTTGATTAGATTATATTGTGATATAGGTGTCTTATTTGTTTCATTTCATCAGAAAGAAAAAATAAGCATTTGAGAGTAAATTATATACATGCAAATAATAATATGAGCTTTTAAATTATTTTTTAGGTTGAAAAGAAACACTCTAATTCATGCAGAAATGGACACAAGAGTTGTCAACAAATTCATCTAAAATTATTTTGTCTTAAGGTTTTAATAATTTGTCAGTTATTAATATGTATAAGCCATTTATGAGGTAAACTAAGCATCTTGGTGATGTGTTAATGCCCTCACAGTCTATATGCTTATGAATTGATTATGTATTACACATCAATAAATTATTCTACCCTCTCTCATTCCAACAGTTCCAAGTATATAAACAGGAAAAATGTGACCAAAACATAGCTGTATCTTATTAGACTATAACCTAAAATATAAAATATATATTCACAAGGGCATGCTGATATAAATAAATAAATAAGCACAGAAGAGACAACTCTTATTTACAGAAGAATTACAAATTATTTGTGTAGATACTCCTACCTCTAGGAGGTGGATCTGAATTACTCACCCCCATTAAGTAAGGGCAGCACTTAGTTATTCATCTCCAAGGAATGTAGAAAAGGTAAAATATAGTAACTTTATAAGGGAGAAATATGGCAAAAACACTACATTGGCCAGATAATCAAGTTTAGCATCACCAGTGGTAAGTCATGTTAATAGTATACATCATGATAAGATATCATCCTAGTAAGTTCAGGCTGCTATAACATAGACAGAGTGGCCCAAACAATATAAAGATTTATTTTCACAGTTCTGGAGGCTGTGAAGTCCAAGGTCAGGGTGTTGGTAGATCCAGTATCTGGTGAGGATACTCCTCCTGGTTTGCAGATGGCTCTCTTCTTGTTGTATCATCACATGGTGGAAAGCAGAGAGAGAAATTCTATATCACCTTTTTTATTAAAGTGTATTAATCCCATAATGAGGACTCCCCACACCTAATCTAACCCTAAATCTCCTTTAATGGCCCCACTTTCAAATACTATCACATTGAGGGTTAGGAGACAGGACTTTGGGGGCAGAAAAACATTCAATCCATAACAGATGTGATGAGATAGGTACTTTACCTCTGTGTTATTCTCTCCCCAAACTCATAACCCCAATTTAAACAGAAAGAAAACATCAGACAAATCCCAATTATGAGATATTTACAAAATATGGGACAGTACTTCCCAAAATTGTAAAGGCTACAAAACATAAGGAAAGGTTTAGCTACATCACAGAAATCACTGAAACAATAATTATGTCCACAGAAATCATCACAGAAATCACTGAAACAATAATTATGTCCACAGATATTTGATGATAGCCAATTATCTGCCAGGCCCAGTGCTTGGCATGCCCTTAAATGGAAAATATAGAACATGAAAATCTAATGGAATATGCAGAAGCATTACTTAAAAGATAATTGCAAGCAAACATTTGTGCTGCTTCAGAAATACACAAACACATGCACAATACATCTTATTTGAAAATAGTTTTTCTCTCATGGCTATTAGTGTTTCTCATCTGTTGGATGGTAAGAAATTGAAATCCCTGATTTTCCAAAATGTTCATTGCTTTCTCACAAGTTCTTTTTCATTATAACATCTTCATTTTCAAACTCATGCCTTGCCGTACAGTGGGAAATAATCTACAAATGAACACAGTGATATTAAATGTATATTCTTATCTGGAAAAAATGGCAGACTAACGGTAACCCCCGGACTCCTGCTCCCAGAGAAGGAGACACAGATCTTGGTCTCCTACATGCTAGTGGATCTCCCCATTACAAGAACAGTGTCGAGAACTCCCAGAGGTTCAGTGCAGGACTGTCATAAAAGGAAAAACAAGGTGATCGGGAGATAATATCGTGTTCTCTGGAGAGTGCAAAGCAAGCAATAGGGCGCGTGGGAGGGCGTTAGCCAGCTGGGCCAGGGGGAAGTGGGATCAGACCCACAGGAGAACTCCTTGCTTCCCCATTGACCTCCACACCCACCCAGCCAGAGACCTGTCTGAAACTGGTGTATGTTGGGGGCAGAAGAAGAGGGTGCTAGAGGGTGCTGTTGATGGTGAAAGGCAGCATGGTCTCCCCTGAGTCCCATGTTGAGACAGCTCCAAGATGGGAGGAAACTCAACTGTGCCAACAGGGGAGGCAGTTAGAGGTCTTGCCTCTGGCGACCAGTGAGACTAAGTGGAGGCTGTAAGCTGGAACTGCCCCAGGCGAATAAAACCACACAGGGCGGGTCAGTAAAAGCGTGGGCTCTGGCTCAACAGGCGGTCAGGCAGGCAGCATGGAGGAAGCTACGGGGTGTCCTATTGACCTAGGCTCCCAACCCGACACCGGCTGAACCTTAATCAGTCGCCCCCAGTATTGGTGCCCTGCGAGTGGGCTAGTGGTCGCCATTGAGGGGGTCCACAGCCCAGCCATCAGCGGGCAAGTCCCCCTCCTCTGTCTAGCCTAGAGTCTCTCCTGGCAAATCCCGCCCCTACACAATCTGCAATAGGCTCGCCAGGCCTGACTCCATCAACCAATTGCTGAGAAGTCTAACAGCCCAGGGTAGTTACAGCCACTGGGTGGGGCGCTGGGGTGCAGGGCAGACTGGGGAGATACCTCCTCCCCTCAGCCTGCATCTCTCTTGCCGAGAGTGGTAGGCTCCAGTCTTGGAGGAGGGGCTAGACAAGAAAACCCACTCTCCCCCAAATCTAGGGAGAAACCACTGAAACTACCCCCAACAGGGGAACCTTCCAAGTGTGGTGGTAGAGCTCCCCCCAGTGGTTAATAAAGAAACTACAAAAGAGAGGAGACAGCTCTAGCAATTGACCCAGATGGGGAGGGCCCAACGCAATTAAAAAAATCAAACCGAAAATACTCCCCCTAGGAGATACACCAGCTCTCAAGAAACGGAGTCTGAACAAACCCAAAACACTAAAATGACAGAAGAAGAATTCCAAAATTGGATTGTAAGAAAGCTCAATGATATGCAAGAAAAAATGGATAACCAACACAAAGAAACTACAAAGAAGATACAAGAATTGGAGCAAAGATTCACTAAGGAGATCTAGATCATCTTGAAGAAGAATCAATCAGACATCCTCAAAATGAAGAATTTGTTCAGGGAAATTCAAAACACAGTGGAAAGCCTCAAAAATAGGGTGGACCAAACAGAAGGAAGAATCTCAGAGGTTGAAGACAACTCATTCAAATCAAATAAGTTAATGACAGAGTTAGAGCAGAAAAATAAAAGACATGAGCAAGCTTACAAAAATTGTGAGATTATACAAAGAAAAATAACCTGCAGGTCCACTGGATTCCGGAGAAAGAGAAAGAAAAAACCCAAGGGTTGGATAAGTTTTTGAAGAAATAATTGAGGAAAACTTCCCAGGTCTAACCAGTAACCTAGAATTAGAAATACAAGAGGCCAAAAGGACTCCTGGGAAATACAATGCAAACAGGAAAACACCACGCCATGTAGTCATCAGACTGACCAAAATATCTACACAAGAGACCCTCCTACAAGCTGTAAGGTGAAAGAACAAATTACATACAAAGGAAAACCGATCCGAATAATGCTAGATTTCTCAACTGAAACAATACAAGCAAGGAGAGAATGGGGACCCGCTCTCACTCATTTGAAGCAAAATAATGCCCAGCCTAGAATCTTGTACCATGCAAAACTAAGCTTTATATATGAAGGAGAAATTAAGACATTCTCAGATAAGCAAAGTCTCAGAGAATTCACCAAGACAAGACCAGCCCTACAAGAAGTACTCAAAACAGTGTTATGCACGGAACACCATAATAAAAACTCACAAATATAAAAACAACCAAAACCCAAAGAGTAAAGGCCAGATATTACAATGGCCCAAGAGAGAAATCAAAGCAACAACATCCAAGCCAACAGAATGAACAGTAATCTAACTCACCTATCAGTTCTCTCAATAAATCTGAATGGCTTAAACTCTCCACTCAAGAGACATAGGCTGGCTGAATGGATAAGAAAATACAGGCCAAGTATATACTGTCTTCAGGAAACACATCTAACCTGCAAGGATGCATATAGACTAAAAGTAAAAGGGTGGAGATCAATATTCCAAGTAAGTGGAAGCCAAAAGAAGGCTGGCGTGGCAGTTCTAATTTCAGACGATTTAGTTTTTAAACCAACAAAAGTAGTGAAAGACAAAGATGGTCATTATATAATGGTGAAGGACACAGTTCAACAAGAAGAGATAACAATTTTAAATATATATGCACCCAACTTAGGTGCACCCAGATTCATAAAGTAAACCTTACTGGATCTAAGGAAATTGATTAATAGCAATTCCATAATCACTGGAGATTTCAACACCCCACTGACAGCACGAGACAGATCCTCCAAACAGAAAATTAATAAAGAAATAATGGACTTTAACAAAACTCTAGAACAATTCGGTCTGACTGACATTTACAGGACATTCTACCCAAAATTCACTGAATATATGTTCTTCTCATCAGCACACGGGACATTCTCTAAGATTGACCATATCCTAGGACACAAAGTAAGCCTCAAGAAATTTAAAAAAATAGAAATCATACCATGTATCTTCTCAGATCACAGTGGAATAAAAGTAGAAATCAACCCTAACAGAAACTCACATTTCTATACAAAAACGTGGAAATTAAACAACGTCCTACTAAATGATTACTTCATAAATGAAGAAATCAAGATGGAAATAAAAAAATTCTATGAAGAAAATGACAATGGAGAGACAAGTTATCAAATCCTCTGGGACACAGCTAAAGCAGTCCTGAGAGGAAAGTTTATTTACACAAATGGCTATAACCAAAAGTCAAAAAGATCACAAATAGACAATCTAATGAAACGACTCAAAGAGCTGGAAAAAGAGGAACAGACCAACCCCAAACCCAGCAGAAGAAGTGAAATCAACAAGATCAAATCAGAACTAAACGAAATTGAAAACAGGGAAGTTATTCAGAAGATTAATAAAACAAAAAGTTGGTTCTTGGAAAAAACAAAAAAAAGTGACAAGCCATTGGCTAGGCTAACGAAAAGAGAAATTTCTAATAAGCTCCATCAGGAACAAAAAAGGAGATATCACAACTGATCCCAAGGAGATACAAGATATAATTTATGAATACTACAAAAATCTTTATGGACACAAACTGGAAAATGTGGAGGAAATGGACAAATTTCTAGAAACACACAGCCTCCCTAGGCTCAACCAGGAAGAAATAGATTTCCTGAAGAGACCAATCTCAAGAGCTGAAATAGAAATAGCAATTAAAAATCTCCCTAAAGGAAAAGTCCCGGTCCAGATGGTTTCACACCTTAATTTTACCACACTTACAAACAAGAACTAGTATTTAGCTTGCAGAAATTATTCCACAACATCAAGAAGACTGGAAACCTCCCCAACACCTTTTATGAAGCGAATTTACTCTGACACCAAAACCAGGAAAGGATGCAACAAAAAAAGAAAACTATAGTCCAATATCCCTAATGAATATAGATGCAAAAATTTTTAACAAAATCCTAGCTAACTGAATCCAGATGCTTATCAAAAAAATAATCCATCACAACCAAGTGGGCTTCATCCCAGGGATGCAGGGATGGTTCAACATACCTAAATCTATAAATGCAATTCACCACATAAACAGAAGCAAAAACAAAGACCACATGATTCTTTCAATAGATGCAGAAAAAGCTTTTGACAAAATTCAACACCCCTTCATGATGTGAACACTTAATAAAATAGGCATAGAAGGGCCATACCTAAAAATGATGCAAGCCATATATAACAGACCCATAGCCAACATCATATTGAATGGGGAAAATTTGAAAGCATTCCCACTTAGAACTAGAACCAGACAAGGCTGCCCACTATCTCCACTTCTATTCAACATAGTGCTAGAAGTCCTAGCTACAGCAATCAGACAGGAAAGTGGAATTAAAGGTATCCAAATAGGGGCAAAAGAGATGGAACTTTCACTGTTTGCTGATGATATGATATTATATTTAGAAAACCCCAAAGATTCAACCAAGAAACTCCTGGAACTGATAAATGAATTTAGTAAAGTCTCAGGATACAAAATCAATACACAGAAATCAGAGGCATTCATATTCGTCAACAGCAATCAAATTGAGAACCAAATCAAAGACTCAATTCCCTTCACAATAGCAACAAAGAAATTAAAATACCTAAGAATATACTTAACCAAGGAGGTAAAAGACATCTACAGGGAGAACTATGAAACACTGAGGAAGGAAATAGCAGAGTATGTAAACAGATGGAAATCCATACCATGCTCGTGGATCGGCAGACTCAACATCATTAAAATGTCTATACTACCCAAATTGATCTACAGATTCAATGCAATACCTATTAAAATCCCATCAGCATTCTTCACAGATATAGAAAAAATAATTTTATGCTTCGTATGGAACCAAAGAAGACCCCAAATATCAAAAGCAATTCTAGGCAACAAAAACAAAATAGGAGGTATTAATATGCCAGATATCAAACTATACTACAAAGCTGTAGTAATCAAATCAATCTGGTATTGGCACAAAAACAGGTATATTGACCAGTGGAACAGATCTGAGAATCCTGATATAAAACTATCCTCATATAGCCATCTAATCTTTGACAAAGCAGACAAAAACATATGCTGGGGAAAAGAATCTCTTTTCAATAAATGGTGCTGGGAAAACTGGATAGCCACTTGTAGAAGGCTAAAGCAGGACCCACACCTTTCACCTCTAACAAAAATCAACTCACGCTGGATAACAGACTTAAACCTAAGGTATGAAACTATTAGAATTCTAGAGGAAAATGTTGGAAACACTCTCCTAGACATCGGCCTAGGCAAAAAATTTATGAAGAAGTCCTCAAAGGCAATCACAGCAGCAACAAAAATAAATAAATGGGACATGATCAAACTAAAAAGCTTCTGCACAGCCAAAGAAATAGTCATGAAAGTAAACTGACAACCTACAGAATGGGAGAAAATTTTTGCATCCTATGCATCTGATAAGGGGCTGATAACTAGAATATACTTAGAACTCATGAAAATCGGCAAGAAAAAATCAAATAACCCTATTAAAAAGTGGGCAAAGGACTTGAACAGAAACTTTTCTAAAGAAGACAGAAGAATGGCCAACAAACATGAAAAAATGCTCAACATCTCTAATCATCAGGGAAATGCAAATCAAAACTACAATGAGATATCACTTAACTCCAGTGAGAATGGCCTTTATCAAAAAGTTCCCAAACAATAAATGCTGGCATGGATGCAGAGAGAGAGAGGAACACTCCTACACTGCTGGTGGGACTGCAAACTAGTTCAACCTCTGTGGAAAGCAATATGGAGATACCTTAAAGTGATACAAGTGAATCTACCATTTGATCCAGCAATNCCTCTGTGGAAAGCAATATGGAGATACCTTAAAGTGATACAAGTGAATCTACCATTTGATCCAGCAATCCCATTACTGGGCATCTACCCAAAAGATCCAATGACACTCTACAAAAAAGACACTTGCACTCGAATGTTTATAGCAGCATAATTCATAATTGCAAGGCTGTGGAAGCAGCCCAAGTGCCCATCAATCCAAGAATGGATTAATAAAATGTGATATATGTATACCATGGAGTACTATTCAGCTCTAAGAAACAACGGTGATATAGCACATCTTATATTTTCCTGGTTAGAGCTGGAACCCATACTACTAAGTGAAGTATCCCAAGAATGGAAAAACAAGCACCACATATACTCACCAGCAAACTGGTATTAACTGAGCAGCACCTAAGTGGACACATAGGAACTAGAGTAATAGGGTATTGAGCAGGTGGGAGGGGGGAGGGGACGGGTATATACATACATAATGAGTGAGGTGTGCACCATCTGGGGTCATGCTGGAAACTCAGACTTGTGGGGGGAGGGGCGGAAAGGGCATTTTTTGAAACCTTAAAATTTGTACCCCCATAATATGCCAGAAAAAATGTATGCTCAGTCTTTTGTGAAGACATAACCCTCACAGCTGTGTGTGTCCCCTTCCTGAGCAACCGCAGCAGAACTTCATAAAGTATTGACCTGCCCCCATTGTGGGGACTATTAATATATATATATATATTTTTTTTTTACTAGGAAGTACTTTAATCGTTTTTCTTAGAAAAAAAGTTTCCAGACACTGACAGTTCACGACATTTCAACAATAAAGTACTGGTTGAGGGGTTTTTAGCAGTTGGGGATTCTAAAATATTAGGAAGAAATGTTGGTATCCTGCTTCATTATAGATGGATGGCATAAGCCATAAATGCAAGACTTCTGGATGCTAAGCCAGTATCAAAACCCAGTAGAATGAAACTTCCTTCTACAGTTTATTTTCTTTCCTGTTGTCTTCCCTATCCCACAGAAATGCCACCATATAAAGCCCAGTAGCAGCTAGCTTAGGCTCCAGTCTTCCCCTTGGGTAGGAAAGGGAGTGAAGGTCACTCTTGAGTTTCCATGCTTTCCTCTTCCTCTCTTTGAGGTGGTTCTTCTGTATTCTCCTCCTCCTCTTCTCCTTCCTTCTTCTCTGGTGGCTTCTCATAAGCCTTTTCTGAGGGTGTCACTATCACTCCATCCCAAGTAGATATTTCAGAAGCAAGATAGCTGGCATCACCCTCCTGGCCAAGGATCTTCCTAAAGCCACCATGTGATAGGATTCGGACCAGAGTCTGAGCCATGTAGCAGACCATGTCCTGCTGTTCCAGCGTCATTACTGTGTGTACTCTGAAATTGCCACTCTCACAGGGGTCAGTGATACCCACTGAACCTGGCAGGAACAGTCCTGCAGCCAGAATCTGCAAGCAACGCCTGTATGCCACGTTTAGAGCCAAAGGTTGTCTAGTGGGGTTGTTCATCACAGCATAATGACCCAGTAGATCAAGAATCCAGGGTGTAAGGGGCTCAAAGCCAGGAAAACGAATCCTCAAGTCCTTCAGTAGTCTGATTAGAACTTTAACTGTAGACTGAGAAGCATTTTCTTCAAACCAGTGGGCATGTCGATGGCTGCTAAGGCACTCTGTAACACCTTTATATCCAAGTGGAGTTCTGGGTCCAGTTTTCGGAGATTGGGTGGCACTGTTGTAATGAGAATCTTCACCATAGCATCTGAAGAACTGATTTCAAAGCCAGTTTCATTGGTCAGCATGGTCAAAACTTCAGAAGGATCCTGTGCTCTTAGGCTTTCCACGACTTTGTTCCCCAGGGCAGCAACAGCTTCCAATGTTGGCAGAATCTTTAGTATTACTACCAGGTCAGCCACATTGTGTCCTGTTGTCATTGTTCCCTTTTTATATGATCCTACCTGTCGGACTTCTTCAATTTGCACTTCAAATGTTCCTGGAGCCACAATCAAATTGTCAATTACATTGTTTATTTTTGTAACCAGAGAAAGGATAGAGGCCTGTTCAGCAGAATTGGGAGCTAGGTCCTGATTCCTCTTCAGCAAGGCCTCACTGAAAGAAGTTTCATCAGGTGCTGGCTTCACCCAGGGGAAGGCCATTTCACACAAATAGAAATCAAATGGGATATGTGGCACAAAGGGCCTGAACTCTCCTCCTGGGCCACCTCTGGAACCAAAGCGCCCACCACGACCACGGCCTCTGTCACCTCTCATAGCGCCTTAAATCCTAAACAATGGAGGCCGCACCAACCGCCCCTTTCCTCTGTTGAGCAGACAACTCGGGGACTATTAATATTTTAAAGAGCCCTTTTCAATGATATGTGGATGCAGTGCCTATCTCAGGTGCCTTGCCTCTTTCATGATGGGCACTGACAGAATGCTTTTCATCTGCCCAGGGTGCTTTCAGTTGTGTTGGGAGAAGGAAATCTGTAAAACCCGGACACTTGGCAATAGTCTCATCCGAGAGCCAGCGCTGGACATGGTCTGAGAATTCATCATGGGAGATTACACTATTATAGTGAGTAGACCAACCTCCCACCATCGCCCAGCCAATTCATCCACATCTTACTCTGTTGCAACTAAGCAGTGAGGGAGACCTAGACCATATCCATGAGATACAGAACATATTTCCTGAAAGAAATTTTTTAATCCCACAATAATCAAAACAGAGAGTGTAAAATCTGTTGTAAAACGACAATGAAAACATTAAGGACTGTAAGATCCAATATCTGAGACAGCAATGAACAAAGAAAATGACATTACATTTAAAACCCAAAATATTAAAGAAAAGTTAGATTTTAAGTAATAGGATGAAGTATCTAATTAAAGACGCAAGAAATTAATTACCTGTTAGAGGAGAACTCAGAGACAAAAGCATCTTGAAAAAAAAAGAAACATTCACTTGCAAAGAATTCAAGGGTGTTGTACAACTGACAAAAGTGGTGGGGAAATCTCTCTAGGCTCCATGTCCCCATTGCCACTCCCATCTGACCCACCGCACTTAGGACCCTGGGTAAGGTCTGGTTCCAACTCGGCTCATGGAGAAAACACCAGTTTCTCAGACCAACATCTCCCCAGTTTCCCAAATGTGTTTTGGGCCAAAAGCTGTAGCTCCAGATTGGGGGCAACCCTATTGTTCCTGATTCCTTTAAGACAAAGTCTGGTTGAGTGACAGGAAAAGTTTTACAAAGTTGAGTGAATAAAAGGATTTGCCTCATTTGGACTGACAGATACTTATAAATAAAGGTGGAATCCCCAGCACTGCTTCTCCTGAAGTTGAATCTGCTCTCCATTTTGGAGTCTAGAGATGATAATGGTGAGAAGCTCTTCTCATTTCCATTCTGAGGTAACTGGATTAAAACTGTTGTTTCTCTTTCATTTCAAATTGTTGATTTTAAACTAAACAACTTTCTTCATCTTTATTTTCCTCACACAGGTCTTTGGTTCTTTTCTCTTTTGATCATTTCTCCATCCTAACCTCCACACCTTATTTGAGCCCAGATGTGCATGCAGGCACAACCCTTCCATACCGAATTTCTGACTTGCAAAGAGCAGTTACTTCACAAAATAAGGGGATACAAAGAAACTGCCCCACATGCTTTTATTAGTTTCTTTGATGATCAAACAAGTAAGGGACGGTGGGGATTGGTATAGTCTCACCTCATGGGTGGGTTGTGCAGCATCTAGGGGATGGACACGCTTGTTACTCTGACTTGGGGCAAAGGCAATATATGTAACCTAAACATTTGTACCCCTGTAATATGCTGGAATTAAAAAATATAGAGAAAGATATAAAATGAAATTCTATGTATTATTCCTCCATTTACTTAAAATTTCTCTTGTGTTACAGTAGAGATTCATATATATAACATTGAATTAAATATATTTCATTTTATTTTCAGCATTATTACTCTTGCATAGCTTTTCTTTTATTAAGTAAAATGACATATTATTCTATAGCACCACATTTTGTAGTGGCACATTCATTCATTCATAAATTCAGTAGAATCCCTTGCAAGAATGGATATTTATGGCTGTTTTCTAATATACAGAAAAAGAGTTCCTTTTGCTAGATATTTAGGTTGTGCTTAAGAACACAATAAAAATTTAATGACAAATGCTCCAACATATAAAATATTAGGCTGTTGTAATTCTCACATGACCAAGTATATCTGTAGAATTAGTTCCTAGAAAATAAATTCTGGGACAACAGGATAAGTACACTAGCAAATTTGATGAAATGTACCAAATTGTTTTCCTACTCCTTACTACTCTAAGAATGACAGTGAAGGACTCATCTCAGAAACATTAATTTAAATACATTTCTTCAGGGGTGCAGAGTGGAGAATGAGAAAATGTCTGGGTTCCTCTAGCTTTCTATGATCTCTGTGTCAGCTCTGGGCTGCAGGTAATCATGGTTGTTGTATGCAAATATATTTTTATGTTTAAACAGCTCTTATTTGATTTTGTGTTACATACAACCTAACAAAACTAAAAGTTATTTCAAGCTTGTTTATTGAAAGGAACAATGAAACACACGTTTTCTCGAGTCTCACTAAGAGTGCCAACATTTAGCCATGTGTCTTTCCCTGTGAATCAGCACAAATGGGCTGAGACCTGCATAACCAATAGCTACACTTTCTCAAATATTTGATAGTATGAAATTATTCTCTAAAACAAGAGCTGAATATGAAGACATACAACAATCTGCCCAATAAAGAAAACAAAACAAAGCATCAGAAGGAGAATACTTTTAGCAGCTCTTATTTCAGGGTGAGTTTTGCACAGAAATTTGGAGCTCTGAATGTAGAGAACATTCTTGTGATGCTTGTGGAGAAGAAATACCAGATAGGCACTAGACCAGCCCATGAGACTCTTAAACAGGGTATCTCACAGGGCCATGAGTGTGATAAAAATCCATCTTATTACTGGTCTCCATGGTAGAAAATAACAATAGTCATTACTTTCACTAATTTGTGATATGTTCATGCTGCTGTTTGTGATGAAATAGAGTAAATTCATGCTTATCAAGGAATTAAGTGTCCAAAAGATGAGAAACAAAGGAAGGATATTCCATGGGGACCTTGGCTTGAGCCTCCCCAACACAGATGCTCTGGAACTGATGATGATGGCCTGGACCACCATGAGGAGAATATAGGTGCAGACAGAAATGCCCCAAACCACTCTCTGCAGATAAACAACAATTTTACAGCCTGTATCATCTAGGAAGTTTTTCAAACCAAAAGCTGCTATTGTCACTAGAATTCCTTTGGTAGAAAAATGTATGATATTTCTAGAAACCAAATACATGAGTATAAAGTGTAAAGATTTCTTCTCACTGTTCCAAAAGAAAATGCACACATAATTCATAA
The DNA here is from genome assembly GCA_008750895.1 of Mirza zaza. NCBI lineage: Eukaryota > Metazoa > Chordata > Mammalia > Primates > Cheirogaleidae > Mirza > Mirza zaza. Next base: position 28,048 of record VSMD01078927.1, read on the forward strand.
AAACAGAGATGTTCCCCACAGTGCCAAATCCAGATAGAGAAAGGAATATTGCTCCTTTGATGATCTCAAAATCATTTCTTACCTCATTGGCAGAAAACCTTTATAACCAGCAAACACTGTTTGAAGAGAGCACTAGTAATGAGGATGTGTATCTGCAAAGATTAATTCATAATGTACCTTTTAGTGTTATATAGGGTACAGCAACCTTGGATATGATATGTGTGATGGAGCAAGTTTTTGTCCAAAGAACTTTACTTCTTTCCTTGTGCACTCTTTCTGTGTCATTTTATGTGGCCCCAAATTTCACATAGGAAATGAGAATACAAAAATATGAATTTGCCACAAAGAGTATTTTTCTAAGCTCTATACAAACAAAATGAACCTGCTTATTCAACTCTGTATATATCCCACATGTTTTAAATCTCAGCACGTACTAAATTGGACTGAAGCTTTTTCCAACCAGAATATCTCCCTGTCTTTTCTCCTTTATTCTATACTCCTATTAGCCCATTCCAAAAACCTGGGGTTTATCATGAATGCATCTACTTCTCCAATCCCCCATATATAGACACTTAGAAAATCCTGGTGTTTCAAATCTATCATATGTTTCAAATCTGTCTACTATGATACCTTTGGTGGTGACACTTCTTCTGTTCAATATGTCATCATACTCACATTTTGTTACATATAACATTTCCTGGTTTGTTCCTCCCGATTTTACTGTTTCTAATACACACACTGCAATATTTCCAGAGTCATTTTTAATACCCCAAGCTGACTCTGTGAGTTCACTGTTTACAAATTTTCAGTATGTTTTGCTAATACTCAATATCAAGTCAAATAGCATGCATTCCACTACAGGACCTCAAGTTTCAAAGTCTAATCAGCCAAAAACCATCAGAACAACACTGTATTATGAACCAAATCATATCTATTGATTGGAGACAGTAGAGAGGGTGCTCCAGAAGAAACAGAAAATGGCACTGGAGAGGGATTTTCTTGAAAGTTCTGAGTCCCCTCTGAGAATATGAGGGTCTCTATGGGAAGTTGTGGTCTGTTCAGGATGTGTTGATTTATCTTAAAGGGACTAGAAGGGGACTAACTAGGGATTAGGTGCTGTCATGAGATAAAGGCAGTTTATGAATTAGATATTCCCAATAATGGCTGCATGTAGCAAAGTAGGTAGTGGCATCCTTGGTTAGAAAAGAATAATCATTCAAACAAGGGATGACTATAGTATTAACAGCTGCTGCATAACTTTGGGGAAAAACAGTGGCTCAGCCTAACTTGGCAGCAGCTTTACCTGTGTCTGCTCTCCAACGTGGTTAATAGTAGGGCTGCTCTGATCTCTATGAATCCAAGATGATTTTCAACCTTCATGGCTAGATAGGATTTTACTCATTTATCACTAACCTCTTCAATCTCATTTCTCACCTAGAAATTTATATCAAATTACTGATAATTCTCTCAAACAAAAGAAATCAGAATTTTAAACTAATCCCCAGAATTTGCATATGTTCTATATATTTGGAATGCCTTTCTACAAGACTTATTCCTCTCCACTTTCAACCAATCAATAGGGTATACTTTAGATATACCCTCATCTTGAAGGCCTTAGGCAACATGAACTACATGAATGTTGGCTTCTTTGATATGAGGTAGCCTCCAGAATTGGGGAAAATTGGTTATTTTCTGACAGGCTCTGTTTCCTTGCTTGACAAAGAGGGAGACTGAGGCCTGCAGGAAGGGGTTAAACAAAGCATGAAATGATGTGAAATGCCTATCACATACTGAAAAATACTATAGACCTTAGTAGCAAGAGAAACACCCTTGACTAATAGATCTGGAAATAGAATTAATTAAATATTTAGTCTAGAGATCTGAAATCTGTTTAAATGATTGCACTAATACATATCAATGCCCTGACATCCTTAAGAAATACTTTTCTGGTTGTTTTTCATTTCTATTGGGAAGTTCCCATCTTTCTGTCCCTCTGATCGTTTCCCCATATTCCAAAACTCTGAATAGATTTGAGATTAGCTTCTGTCTCACCTAATAAATCACTTTTTCTCTTCTTGACTGAATAACATAAAAAACGGAGACGAGGGAAGGGTGAGTACTCTGCCATATTGTTTTTTGGAAACTATTTTAAAAGAAACACTTTGCATTTAGACAGATTTGCAATGCCCCTTTTGGCTCTAACACCCCATAGCTTAGGAAAGTAAATAAGTGTATATATTTCAGCCTCAGTTTTCTCTACTACAAAATGAGTACTGCTGTCTACTATAAGACTATGGTAAAATTAATGTGGGCACATCAGATTATACTAACTCACAGACTGGCAAATACCTAGTAGATATTCTCAAAATAGTGTCTATAATTTCTACTCATGATTGATGTTCAAAATGCTCCCTCAAACCGGTATATAATGGATGAAGCTGACTTGCACGTATGGTGTATAAAATTACACATCAGCATTGGTAGACTTGAAGAATGAATGCAGAAAGAAAACCTTCACATTAAACAAAAATTCACTTGGGAAATAAGCAAGATAATAGAAAAAAGCTGTAGCCTGCATTGAAAACAGAAATGCACCAAAAATGAGGTGAAGAAAGTTTATGAAATTGAATAACACTAACAGTCATAATTCAGGTGAAAATGGGGGTTGAAGAACATGATTTTCCCAGAAACCTGAAAGGCTTCTATATATTTTTAATTTCTGGTAGAAAGGAAACAGAGGACCTTTTGTAAAGATGCACCCCAAATCTCTCTTATGGAACCAGAGCCTGAACACAAGGACAAAGATGTTCAAGCACTTCTAGAGTCATGGCTACTAGAACTGGTCCTCTTCATCTTTCTGGTCCCAGGTACATATTTTAAAGATCAGAGGAATCACAATCTCAGGCTTACAAACTCCTTCATAAATTCTCTTGCTTAGTCAAAGAGAGAAGTCAGATTTCTGCTTTTCTGGGAAATTTTAAACAGCCCATCAGAGTAAATAAAGAACTGTAAGGTTTACTCACTTCGATGCACTCAAGCTCTGGGTCAGTCGTTCTGGCAAGTTGAGGATCTCCAAAGAACACTTGTACCTTCTGGGTTTGTAGAGTTCCTGGCTAGTATAAACTGTCACCAGGACTTGAGTTTTTCAAATTGTTGTTCTATCAGGGAGACAAAACCCTCTGTAAAATCTCAGTCTCTGAAGTACACCTTTCCCTCTCCCTCCACAATTACAACTTTTGTTTGGCTCAGAAGTTACCTCAGTCTTAATTAGGGTTTAATTATTTTAATAGAAAGATGTATAGTGAGAAAGTGAACAACCACCAAGTCTTTGAATTTAGGGTTTTTCATTTTTCTTGTCCGCTTTTCACATTACCAAGGTTCTAGATCTCTGAATCAGAATAGGGACCAGCTTCTCAAACACATAAGTCACTTCTCTTTCTGTCTTGAGGCCTTCTTTATACACAGGGTCATAATAAATGATGACAAGCTCTTGAGTCTCCACTTTCTGAGCACATCCCAACCCTGGATCTTATGAAACAGCATGAGAGTCATCTTGCTCTACCTAGGCACATTGGTTGTTCGAAATTTTTGCCATCAGTGGTTATTTTTTGTCTGTTAAACCAGAAATCAAACTGATAAAGCAAAAGACTCCCCCACTTTAGTATACCTATCCTGCCTTGTAAAGCATCAATGATATTTGTATGATTTTTCTACATTCAAGAATGATCCTTGTATCTATTATTCATTTAGCCTCTAGGAAGGCCCTTTTCCCTCCCAACCGCAAAGAGATACAAATAAATTTGAGCATGGAACTGAGAATAGAGGCAAGAATAGAATTATTGTTCAAGAGAGAGAAAAGCACAAATCTGAGCTAAGAGGAAGGTTTTTGATCACTCGTCCTCCCTACATTTCCTGTGTGATGGTATGTTCATTACTTTGAGGTCCATCTGTTACACCATAGATGCTAAAAAACCCTTGTGCAGTAAAGGAGTGATAGATTTTTGAGATAAGTGCTATTTTCATTCCCAATTTTGAATTGGGAAATCCAGTCACAAACAGGTTAAATTACCCAACGACACCTCTGTCATTAAGATATGAGAAGTTCTATTTTTCTCTGATTAGAGTCAATTAACACAGATAATCACCCAAATCTCCAGGTGAATTTTTGCCTAAATCTATGTGTGATTCTATGCCACTTCCTTATGAAGCTAGAGTTCAGAAGAGTAAAACTCTTTTCTAAACCTACATTGTGCTAAGGGGCCAAGCCAGAACTGGAAGCCAGATACTTTCCTGACTGAAAAATGTGTGCTTCCTTTATCTTAGCTCAAGGTTCCTCCATCAGTTCTTCTCCACATCTGCTTATTCATTCATTCAATAAATTTTTACATGTTTATGGGTTCTTTTATCCTTTCAACATACATCAAGTCAGAAACTGATAACTGCCTAAAACTTGGGCTCATATTTTCCAAGTTTTTCTGACTTCTGCTCCTCCCTAAAATATCCATATCTCATGGAGTTTTGCTGCACAATGCCTTGCATCTGTCTCCTTCCTTTTATTCATTTATTTGACACATTGTGGAGGATTTCTGGATCAGGCCTTGTGTTTAGACCTGGGACACACCTGCCTATTTGTTTGTCCCCCTGTCAGCAGAAGCTGAAGGGGAAAACGTGGCCCAGGATTTCTTTTGTTCAATAGCTTCCTAACTGGTCTCTCCTTCACTGGTCTCATCACCTTCCACACATCCTGAAAATCCACAGTGAGGACAATTCCTAAACCTTCAGTTTGGGAATATTAAACTACTTTGCTCAAAGTTCTTTGGAGGATCTTGAGTCCCTTTAATCTGCATTTCAAACCATTTCACATCATCATCTCCCATTAGCCAAGCTTGTTTTTTAAATTAGTTCTAGCCTAAATCAGTGTTTCACACTTAAAAAGACTCTTTGCTTTTCCTCTGGGAGGAATCCCCACATCTACACCTGCCTACCACCCCCCCCCATTACCCCTCTTCCTCAATGGGGTATGCGTCATTGCTTCAATCTGATGTGATATGGCTTTATCAGAGCTGCTATATTTTTTTATTTAGACCTTTATTATACTTTTTCTATTTTGTTATATAGTGTAATCATGTGACTTCCTCTCTCAATCCTCATCTCTTGGAGGGCAATACCGTCATATCCTAATTAACACAATAGTACCAAACTGACATCTGAACTTAAACAGAATTTAGCTGGGTTATCTCGAGTATCAGAGCTTAGAACAACTTTTTTTTTCTTTTCTTTTTTTATTATTTGTGGAGATATAAAAGACTGGGGGAAAGGCAAACGAAAAAGGCAAATTAGAGGTGAGACAATATGTTTGTTACTTGCAATTTCTGTAGGAGGCAGTTGTTCCCTCTGCCTACACGTTGGTAGTCCCTTGTATCAAGGAGCACTGTCTTGTTTGGGCCAGTAAGGAATGTTTCCTTCTTAAATGTCAATGTGATCTCTCACCAAATGCATATATAATTCATGCTATTAAATGTTTTCTATATTATATATTTAAAATAAATTAATATTAAGGACAGTGAGTAGACCTGTAGCTCTGTTGTTCAACTGGTTTATCTGTTAAGGAAGAGGTCTTGGGTTCATGTCCTCATGGTATTTTCTTTTTCTTTTCTTTTCTTTCTTCCTTCATTTTCTTTCTTTACTATCTTCACTTTGTTTCTCTCCTTCTCTCCTCCCCTCCCCTCCCCTCCCCTCCCCTCCCCTCCCCTCCCCTCCTCTCCTCTCCTCTCCTCTCCTCTCCTCTCCTCTCCTCTCCTCTCCTCTCCTCTCCTCTCTTCCTTTCTTCTCTTCTTCTCTCCTCTCTTCTCTTTTCTTTCTTTTTTCTCTTTTGCATTGTCTACTGGTCCCTGATGCTCCATTTCTTCCCAGAAAGATTGGGACTACCTACTCAAGTCTTTATTGACTTCATCAAGTGGGTTCCACAGTTGACCTATTGGCCTTCAGATAATCAACAGTGTCTGTAGTGGTCTATCTTTTGTAAGATGAAAAACACTTTGGGTTAGGCCAATGATTTTCAAATAGTGTTTATGGTTCAACTATTTAAATCAATGTTATGTTTTTAAATAACTCTAATAAAGAAATAATATGATATTTAATTTTAAGAATTGAATAACTTAGAGATTACTAAGACCATCAATTTTTATCATTTGCATTAATAATAGCATATAGTCATGAAATTAAAAACTTGTTTATTAATCATAAAATTTCTATATTGTTTTGAATTTTAAAACAAACAATATATAAAAAATAAATTTTCTTTTCTTTTAATTATGGTGTAAGTCATGAAACATGAAACTTGCTTTTCCATTATAAAATTGTTTATTATTTTAAATTCAAAAAGAAACAACCTGTACATAATTTTAAAACCTTAATAAATTAAAGACTATCTGAAAAGTGCATTTCTATTTGCATTAATTATGGTATAAAGTCATGAAGTTGAAACGATTTGATTTTAGTTATAAAATGTATTTATTGTTTTATTTAAATCCTGACATTTCTCAAATTTAAATTCTAAAATTCTAAATGCTTTATTTTAAAAAGTCTTTATTGTTTAATGTGAATTCTAAAATATCTTTAATACTTTATTTTGACTAAAAATAATAAGCATGGGAAAAAACTTGGAAGCATATATGAAATATCTGTCATAAATAGAAAAAAATATAATTTATACATTGAGACAATCCCCATATTTCTATGAACACAATGGGTGAAATATATCTCCTAGAAACAATTTGATGAGTATACATCTGAATGTAACAATTGCTGTTTGCTGATTAAAATTACTTTTCTCCATATTACATTTTGGGATAGCCTATAAGCATTCTTTTGAAGTAGCATTCTGCAACAAGCAATGAAAATTAGGTTGTAAACAACTTCTTGGGTGAGGATTGAGGGTGTCAGAAGTGTTAAGTAGGAAAGAAGGTTTCTGTTTGGGTTTTGTTTTTTTTAATAGCAACACAACAGAGGGATTGAAGGACAAAGAAGGTTAAGGTGGAGATATGGAACTCACATTGAGTCCTGGAAAAAGTAAAAATGACTTTCAGTAGCCAATAAGAAGAGTACAAAAGAATTTTAGCCACAGATGGAATTGAGAACATCTCCTCCTCAGTCCAAAAAGGCTGGCTCTTGTCAGTTCTTGTAAAATTTAACCTGCTGGGTCTGGAAGAACATTTCTCAGGCACCCTAGCAAGGATGAATGACCAAGTAATAACTTCTACTAATAAAAATATGCACAAAAATTTGGTGGAAATTTCCAACAGGTTTACTTTCCTAACACAAATGTTTCTTCTTCCTGCCTGTTGCTGTCTTCTTTTCCTCCCTATTCATAAGGAAGATGGATCAATAACTGTATAAGCATTAAGACAAATGACATACCAGAGCACTGGTGAAAAGACAGTCTGGAAGTAACTTGTCTTTTGAGCTTTCTTGGAGCCCCTGAACCAGATCGAATACCTAGTATTAGACTTCTTGTTACACAAAAAATGTAATTCCATTTTTGACAACCATGAGAATACTCCTTGTAGTCCACAAATGCAATAAAAGTCCTTGGCCAGTGCGCCAAGCCATTATAATCTTAAATACTTTGCTGTCTTTGTGCTGGGGTCATGCTTCCCATGAACTGCTTTTAGATAATAACAGAGTGTAGCAGGCATGCTAATATACACAAAGTTCCTGAGAGCCCAAGCACTCCTCTGATGGCTGAATTTAGCTCCAGGACATCTTTCTCAACTTAGACTGCAAGGTGGCCTAAGATAATTACACCCAAACTTCTTCCTTGTATTTTTCACTCAGGATCACATTTGCATTGTGGTCTGACGGTTCTCTCAGCCTTCATTTTCTCTCACAGCCATTTGACCTAATAACATTTAATTTGACTTGGTATTTGCTACTTAGAGGACCTGGACTAGCTCATTACTCTTCTAACACACTGCTAATTTATGCTGAGCAAAATTTTTGTTGGGCAAAAGATATTACAAAATGATATATCTTTAGTTACTGGAGGAGTTAATGTAGAAAATAGTTTTCTCAACTTCTCAGTGAATGTGCCAGTAGTTAACCATGTAGAAACCCTGCTGATCAGCATGAAGGGGCTGAGACTGGCATAACCAAGTCCTAGACATATTTTAATATTTAAAATTACAGAATCATTTGTCAAAGTGGAGCCTCCGTAGAAGGAGAAAATAAAATCTGCCCAATAAAAGAAAAGGAAACAAGTCATGAGAATTAACGTACTTTGAGTAGCTCTGATCTCTGGGCTAGATTTTTTTGCAAACCTCGAGCTCTGAAGGTAGAAGACACGTTTATGATGGTTATACAGATGAAGAGCCATGTACCCACTGCTCCAGCCCATGAGACTCAGAAAGATGATATCCCTAAGAGCCATGAGACTGAGGAAAAGCCACCTAACTATTTGCTTAGATGGTAACATATAACAAGAACCAACATATGAGCCAATTTTAGAACTATTCATGCTATTGACTACTGTCATATAGTGTACCATATTAGAGCTGATAAAAAAATTAATGATCCAAAAGAAGAGGAGACAGGGAAGAACTTGCCATGCAGTCCATGATTTGAGCTTTCTCCAGAAGGTGATCCTGGGACTGATGGTGCTGGCCTGGACCACACTGAGGAGACAGGTGGTACAGATGGAAAGGCCCCGAGCCACCCTCCCCAGATAAATTGTAGCTTTACAACCCAAATTACCAAGGATGTTACCAAAATGAAGAGCTGATATTACATCTGGGATTCCTCTGGCACAAAGCGTCATTGCATTAGCAAAAGCAAGGTGGATGAGAATAAGGTCTATGGGTTTTTTCTTAGGGCTCATGACAAGTATGTGCACATGCTTCACCAACAAAAAGAAATTGCCTCCAATGCCAGGTCCAGTAAGAGAAAGGAAGATCATTCTCCTGATGAGATTACTCCCAATCATCCTCTGACTTCGTGGACAGAACAAAGAAAAACCTTTTGAGAAAAACAAGTAAGTACCTGTGTGTTAGTCCGTTTTCTGTTGCTACAACAGAATACCTTGGACTGGGTCATTTATGAAGAAAAGAGATTTCCCTGCAGGCTGGAAAGATCAAGGGAATGGCCCTGCCTTGTGGTGAGGGCTTTCATGCTATGTCATATGTCATAACATTGTGGAGAAGGCCAGAGGGGAAGTGGAGGCATGCAAAGAGGCAAAACCTGAGGGATGTCCTGGCTTTATTACAAGGCACTCTCCTGCCTTGTACACTATCTATTTGATTCCATGAATATTGCTGTTTATAACAGAATAACTGTAACTGGGAAATTTATAAAGAAAAGTAATTTGTTTCTTACAGTTATGGAGGATGAGAAGTTCAAGGTCAAGGGCCACATCTGATGAGGACCTTCCTGCTGGTAGGAACTCTATGCAGAGTACTGAGGTAGTGCATGGCATTACATGGAAATGGAGCCAAGCATTCTAACTCAGGTTTCTCTTCATTTTCTTATAAAGTTACCAATACTACTCCCATGGTAACCAATTTATTCTTTCACCATTAATTCGTTAACTCATGAAATGGATTAATCTGTCCATAAAGGCAGAGCCCTCAGGATATAATCAATTCTTAAAGGCCTCACTTTCAATACTGTCACATAAAGGAGTAAATTTTAAAATGAATTGTGGAAGGGAAAAATATTAAAACCGTGGCAATCACCTTCTGTATGTTCCACATATCCTCATTTATGTGACAATATTTTCCCCTGATAATCTTGCTTTACTTCATGTATTTCCTGAAACATAGTCAATTCCTACTTTGTAATCCTGTGTATCATCTTCCCTCACTTCCAACATCCAACCAGTTCTATATTGTGCTGAACATTGTGGGTTCCCATTTAGATCTCATTTAGTAGCATGTGCATCCATCCTCGAACTGCTGTGAGTGTTGGCTGGAAACAGTTCACAGCTGGCCCATTCTCTGGAGAATTACACGTGGCCAAAAAAATCGACTTCCACAAGGAGGATAAGTCTTCCACAAAAAGACCCTCTCTCTCTCCTTATTCAGAAAATCTAGGACTGATACTGACTTATATGGAAGGACAAACTACCACATTGACAATCAGCTCAATTTGTGGGGCCCTCTGTTATACAGTTTGCTCCATGATCTCCTAGACTGCACACAGATGGCACATGTTGTTAGCTGAGACTACATTTGTGCATATTCCCATACCTGCTACATCCCTTCCTATTCCTGTAACCTCCCCAACCATGTGAACAAAAATTCCATTTTTAGAATCTGCATCTAGGGAATCTCGCCAAAATTCATGTTCTATTGATTCTATCTTTTAACATTTGTCTAAACTTATCATTTTCTCAATCACAAATACTACTCTCATATCTCACAGTGTCATTGATCTAAGATTTTTCTAGTTTCTCATTCTTCCTCCATGATTTTCCATCCATTTTCTGCCAGACTGAGATTTCAAATCAGACACCTGTCTATTTGAATTTAAGTCTTATAATCTCTTGATAGCTTTACATTAGGCCAACCACAGTTGTCTTCCTTTGATTTGTGCAAAGCTTTACACTTGTGGCCCCCTTGCTTTCCTATCAAACTTATACTGGTATGCTAAGGTACATTAATTCCTGCAAAGAAACTAAGTCTTGGCACTTATCTTACCCATAGAAATATGCACAAGCTCCCTATGCCAATCTCTCTTGACTCTACCACCACCCATTTCATACCTCCCTCCCATCCATCCATCAGAAACCAGCTTAAACTTCTCCTGCCTGATAAGCACTCACTCAACTCTTTGAACTGTTTATCAATTTTCTTCTGCCATTTCACTGTAGAACACATGAAAGACTCTCAGTTTCCATATGAGCTACCTGGCTCTATGGCTGCAAAAGAATATTCAATAATTTATAAATAAACAATCAAATGAGGCATGTAGTTACAGGTGTAAAGGGCATGTTAGTGACAGTTAGCAGCCAATTAGGGGAGTGGGCTGTTTAAGGAGATTCTTGTCCATGAATCTAGAGACAAGATGACCTAGAAAACTCAAGTCAATCCATGTTAGATGACACATTCATTAGGGACTTCAATGTCTCTTCAGATGCATAGGTGAGTTTGAACTTTAAGGCTGCCATTCATGTTACCCACTCTAGTAAGTCACATGCATCGTATTTCAAGATACACAATAAACTCTGACAAATTTACATTTACTGTCTCCCTGCAGTGACTTGCTTCTAACTAATTAGCTGTTATTTTTCCAAAAATTTCATTCTGAGATACGCATAGCAGTTTTTGGAATGAGAATTTTTTGTTTGTTTTCCCGAATAGGATGACAATTGCACTGGGCAGGTGATACTTTTATACCTGCTCTGGTTGCTGGGAGGAGTTGAGAAGTCACTGATATTTCTAAGAAACCTTTTCCATGGCTTTTATAGCCAGCATTTGAGGATAAACTAAAGGCAGCCTGGAGAACATGTGGTACACCTTTTGGAGTTGTTTCACAGAGCCTGTCTACCTAAGGGACAGCATGATCCCCAAGTTCAGAGAGACAGTTAACCAGGAAGGACTAGTGATGTTTAAATCTCTGCAGATATGGGCTTCATTAAAGAGATTGTTTTTCAAGTTCATAATTAAGGGATTTGGATTCAGAGAATATTTAACCTTAATCATGGTATATATTAAGCCCACCTTAACTTCTAATTCTGACCTAAAGCCTTTATTTATCACCAAATATATATGAGTCCTTGGGCTCAGAGACAGTCAATGATAAGTGAAGCATCATAAAGACTGCTATTAGATGAACCTGGATGTGTATCGTTGCTCTGGCACTTAGCTAGTTCCATGATTTGGGGAGGGTGTGTTTTCTTCCCTGGGAATCTATTTCTTCATCTTTAAAATGGGCATAATATAATTCACATCCTGCCGCACAAGGGCTGCCTTGTGGGCCAGAAAGAAGCAAATGTTTTGTCATGGCAGCTGGGAAATGATTGGCTTTCTTCTCCCTGGGTCCTGGCACATTCCTCTTCCACAAATGACAGGGGAACTCAGACCCTTCTCTCTTAGCACCTGTCCATGACCAACCCTGCTTTGAGCAGCTTCCCTTCTACAGCCAAAGGCAGCCCCAATCCACCATCATCAGGTACACTCACCTGGGTAGTCTGCAGCTGGGTTCTGTGTGGCTGTTTGGTAGAGCAGCACCAGCCAGGGCCTGTTTATACTTCACCGGGTCCCAATGCTCATAGCATTGTGTATTGCATTTGTGCATTGCATTTTCTAGGATGTCTTTCTTTCATATAGTGCTAGATAAGTGATTTAATAATTGGTAATTCATGATAACATAAATAGCACTAATTAATAAATAATAAAAGATCATGGATTTGTTGAATAGTTTGGTCGACACCTGGAGTATACGCATGAAGAATATTTTGATTTACTTGAGTGACTTAATTTCTTTCCAAATACTTTGTTCCCCATGGCATCAATCTTTGTGGTCATCCCCTTTACTACTCCTCTGATCTCTCCTTCAAGGTCAACTTGTCTGTTTCTTCCTACCCTGATCTACTAACTCTCTGAGTAGCAATGTGAATCTCTCAGATGCTCATCAGTTTCATTGGGTCTGGGAGGTATAACAGTGCACACATTCACAAGAATTAGCTTTGCAATTATCTACTCTGAAGTTCAAATCCTGGCTTTCCTGATTTCTATCTGCATGTCATTTGACCTCTATAAGATATAATATTCTCGTTTGTAAAATAAGGGTGATTCTTTTTACTCTATTTGTCTATGGTGTGGATGAATTGGCTGATGTAGATAGTGCATATGTCAGTGCCCAGCAATATGTGCCAAAGAGCACTTCTCTGAAAGGCAGCCATTAATATTATTATTATGTGCTTCTTCCACCTGTCCTTTCTTCAACATATAAACAATTCTCTGTGAAGGCATACTGTATTATGTTTTGGAGCTGCGGTGTTAGTTTAAAGGGAAAATGCAGAATAAATTTAAAAATCCTTAGAACACTAAATCTTAATACAGAAGACAAGAGTGCCACATACTGAAAAGAAGAAAGGATACCAGAAATAAGTTACATAGCCCAAGTAAAACTTCCCACTGCCAGGAGAGAAAAATTCACAAATGCAGTGGAAGATTCCAGAGAATAAGTGCTTCCGTACACCCTGGCTGAAATGCCATTGATGTCTGTTGTCTCCTATACCTCTCTTACCTGTATAAAAAGGAGAAACTTCAGACACAGTGCACCAAACATCCTGCACCACAAGGGATCCCTTGTGGGCCAGAAAGAAACAAATATTTCTGGATGGCAGCTGGGAAATGATTGGCTTTCTTCTCCCTGGGTCCTGGTACTTTCCTCTTCCACAAATGACAGGGGAGCTCAGACCCGTCTCTCATAGCACCTGTCCATGACCAACCCTGCTTTGAGCAGCTTCCCTTCTACAGCCAAAGGCAGGCCCAATCCACCATCTTCAGGTACACTCACCTGGGTAGTCTGCAGCTCGGCTCTGTATGGCTGTTTGGTAGAGCAGCACCAGCCAGGGCCTGTTTATACTTCCCCAGGTCCCAACACTCATAGAAACTTTCTCTGTTGTCAAATTGTCAACATCATAAGTTTTGGCTCTGCCAGGGGAAAAGGGGTCCTATTGCACAATGTTGATCCCAGAGGTTCAACTCTTCTCTCTCCCTGATGCTCCTTCATTTGCTGAAACCAGAAAAATCCTCATGATAATAAATGTGCAGTAATCAGTAGTAGGTACCATAATGATAAACAGTTTGCTTAGGGGTTCTCATTTCTTTGGCTTCATTGTATTCTCATCCCATCCCTTCTCTTCACCATCAAAACTCAGGAACCAATTTAGAAGAAATATCTGAGGATCAAAAGATGTCACTTTCTGAAAATTTGTAAAGATAAAGATCATTGAATGCTAGAATCAGGGATGCTCTTGGGGTGTAGTGTCTAGAACATGGAGGAACGGGGATTCTGAGGTTATGTTATTGTCTATTTCTTGATTTTCATGCTGTTTGTATGCATATGAATCAGTTCATACAACTCATTGAGATATTCGCTGATGATTTCTGCACTTTTTATATGCATATTTCTTTTCAAAGTTTATTGCCCAATAATGCCAATGACTCTGGAAGCTTATGTCCTGGAGTCACGCCCCAGACCTAGTTGAATGGAATGTATGTCGACCTTGCTGTCAGAGTTCTAGGTTCCTGAATACCATTTTCAGAAAGAGATTGAAGGAGAAGAAGGCAGCTGATTTTGACATCCACCACCCAGCAATGCATATTAGCTGAAATACTACTTCTCTGATCTCTACGCACACCCTTCCCTTCTGAGTGGCCAGTCCTGTTCTTGTTGCTAAGGAATGTGCTGAAGTGAGTAGAAGCAGCTGAGACCTAAAGTTCAAGTAAATATTTTCCTAGCTAAAATAGCAGCTGTGTTTCTTTCACCTGTGTTAGTTAAGAGGTAGTGAAAGGAGGAGGGAAGACAGGAGGACTCTTAATCATGCCCAGAGGAATTGAGCTGCTAGCAGAGCCTGTGAGGTTTTCTTGCACACTCTTGACTGTGGCAGCACCAAGTCTCCTCTGCTGCTCCAGCCTGTGTCTTGCTGAAGACTGAGACTCAACCCTGTCCTGCCTGGGGGCCACAGAGGATGCAATTTCCAAGTACTTTGTGATTCTTCTAAATTCAGGTGTCTGTGAGATTACAGTTATAATTAAAGTTTTCCTATGTTTACTTGTCTCGTATCGGAATAAAAAAGACATAGGTGATAGCAGTTTCCCTAAAGGATGCAACAGATTTCTAAAACTTCCGTGCAGAATATGAAAGAAAACATCCATAAAAGTAAATAATATTAATAACATCTGTCTAGAGCATGTCATGTAAATTATTTCACTGTCAAAACAACAAGAAGAATAAGTTAGGTGGTGAACCCAGAGGGGTTGAATGGTTTTTTCAAAGATGCATAGAGCTGACACTGACCTAGACTTCATACCTACCAACCCAACATTAGTGTCTGAAATCTGCATATAAAAGTCCCACACACATGGATTGATCATTACATAAGGTCCTAGATATTTAGGGGTTGGCCTGAATTTCAGGTATTTAGAATTATAAGACAGAAAAGAAGAAACAGAGAAGAGTCTAGGTGAATAAGCAGGATTCATAGCCCAGGCATCACGATGTTTAAATAAATATGTGAATTATCATCCACAAACTGAGGTACAAATTATGGAATACTTCATGTTTTAAAAGTATGTCCCCACTGAATCTCTATTTTCTCAATCTAGTGATACATTGTGGTAATTTTCTGGGCTTCCTCTTCCTCCCAAGATAGTTCTAAACTTGTAGGACCTCATAAGGACAGGCGTGGGGTGGAGAGGCCTCTGGCCATTGCTGTTCCACATACTGCTTGTCTTCTGTGCCTGGCTGCAGGGGGTCAGAGGCTCTGAGGCACACATGCTGGGCTGTGCCAGCCAGGGCCTAGTCCACGTTGAGGGTTGCATGCCTCCAATCTCACATTCTCTAGGTCAGATGTTCAGGTGGGCTTGGCTGGTCTCTCTGCTCCAGGTCTCAGGGGGCTGAAATCAAGGTGTGGGCTGGCCATTGGCAGAATTCAGTCCCTTGTGGTTGTACAACTGAAGTTCACTTTTTCTTCCTATCTGCCTGGAGTCTCTCTTGTCCCCTTAAATCTGCTTATATCTTCATCATGTTGGCCACTCCTTCTCCTAAGAAGGAACAGTGCATGAAGAATCTCTCTGAGTTTTCTTTTTATCCATCTCTATTGCTTGTAACCAGAGAAATCTTTTTTTAAGAATTTTTGTGACTAGATTGGATCCATCAAGACAATCCAAGATAATTTCCTTATTTTAATAACGGTAATCTTAATTATATTTGCAGAATTCCTTTTGCTAGATAAGGTAATATATTCACATGTTTTGCAGATTAAGATGTGGACACATTTGGGGAAATCTTTATTCTCCTAACCACAGAGATATTTTCCTAGTGCCCTACAGAATTTCTGCCAAGCTACATTTATTTCAGTAGAGCTTGAGAACTTCCTGACTCTATTCTCAGACCAAGTGTGAGTTATGACCAATCATGATGGAACAAAAATTTTTAATTCTCTGCTATTACAATTTGTATCAGTAGAATGTTTGTTTAGTAAAGTTGGGCAGGTTTTCTGCTAAGAATCAGGCATATATCTTCACATCTGTTATTGCCCAGTGTGGTATTTGTCTTCTTGTTATTTCATGTTCTGTATTTTCTCATTTATAGGAGGGAGTCCTTTAGAAATATTTGATTTTGTTTTTTGTCCCTAAGTACAATACAAACATTTTGGTAGTTTGTCACTTATATAGTAACCTTGCAGGTTGCTTAAGGTGTTACACAATTTTGAATGATATGCATTCATTTTTGTTTGATTGGTTGCTTTCCTTGTCATTCTTTGAAAGACATTTTTTGTCACTGCTTTTTTTTTTTATTTTGGTTTTTATGGGGGGAGGGAGACAGAGTCTTGCTCTGTTGTATGGGCCAGAGTGTCATGGCATTAGCCTAGCTCACAGCAACCTCAAACTCCTGGGCTCAAGCAATCTTTCTGCCTCAACCTCCTGAGTAGCTGGGACTTTAGCCATGTACTACCATGCCCGGCTAATTTTTTCTATATATTTTTAGTTGTCCAGCTAATTTCTTTCTGTGTTACTAGTAGAGATGGGGTCTAGCTCTTGCTCAGGCTGATCTTGAACGCCTGAGCTCAAATGATCCTCTGGCATCGGCCTCCCAGAGTGCTAAGATTACAGGCGTGAACCACCAAGCCCAGCCTTTTGTCACTGTTTTATGAAAAGATTTACCCATGTTTCTGTCTAGGGAAAAACTAACCAAGCTTGACTGAGCTGTGTGTTTTTCCCAATGGACTCTCTTAGTCTCTAGTTCTTACGTATATATTTTGCCACAAGCTAGTGTGACATTCTCTTCATACATTTGTTATTTTAGTATATCACAAAGTCCAGCCCAACATAAGTCTCTATATCTTTGGTGTTGCAGAATGTAACAATGAAATGAGACCCTAATAGGCATTTGCTTCATAACCACTTCTTAAATATCTGATTTTTCCTCCTGTAAATATTCCCTATTTAGTAATCTGGGGCGGGGGGGCAAATACACTATGTTTACCATGGGATCACTACCCTGATCCTGGGGACTTTCTCTGTCCTTTAGTACTTACATATTTTGATACATCAGATAAATGTGAACAGCCCGGTGTGAAATGCAGAAAATCTACCCATGTACCAGGACAGCAGCCTTTACACCAAACTTTCTTTTTGACCTTATTTTTGTCAGAGAATCTAATCTGAACTAGGAAAAGAGGTAGTTTACACAAAGCTAAATTGAATCCCTTACACCTGGAATAACGACTAAGCTTAACCAGTTTACTTATGTTTACTTTACCTTTAGGAAAAGCATGATGAACATGATTTTTATATATGTTTTACAGTATTTTGAAAATCAGTTTTGGTAATTATGTTAATTTCCTATTAATTTGTCTTTTTCCATTTTTCATTTTGAAGTTATTTTAATATTTTATGCATTTCTCAAAAAAATAGCTTATTGCCCATATGTAAGGTCCTTTGCAATGTCTTAGAAATTTGGCTGTAAGTCAAAAGGTAAATTATCTGTAATCATGGCATTAATATTCTAGTTAACGTTGTTTCTGTGTGGGGTTATTTTCAGTGTTTAATTTTTCATGTGTATGCTATCTGATAGTTTTAACTTTTTAAGAAGAGCCCTTGATCATTTATTATAGAGATATTTTTGTCATATGGCAAATGGCAGAAATTGAGTTCCTATCAGGTGGGATCTGATAGCACATCTGAAATCCAGTAATCCAAATTGAATGATTTCATGTTGCTTTTTCTTCAAGATTATTTAAATAAAGCTAAAGACAGGAGAATTTTACTATCATAAGCTGTGAAGACAAATGCATAAGAAGAGTCTCAAGTTTGCTGGAAATGGACAGTTGAGTAGTGACTTAGCCTTATTTACTATGTTGGAATTTGTGCCAGCCAGCAGTTTGAGTACCAGTTCTGTGTGCCTATGAACTTCATGCTGCTTGTTGTCCCATTCCATTGTGACTTCATGAAGAATTAATACCACCTATTAAGCAAAGGCTACTACTTAAATGATATTTTCTGTGCAGAAATTAAATTTTCTTTGCAGCCGTTAGCTAAGAAATTTTTCCAGAAGGTTGAGAGCTACTTAAAAACAAAACGATTCTCAAACATTCATCATTACATGACTGGAACTTTTGCTGGTTTTATAACCCACTAAAATGGATAGGCTGTTGAACATTACACATTCAAACGTTTTATAGGATGGTGGGGAACGGGGATCTTCAATGTTTATTTTAAAATAAAATAAAATAAGTTCTTGACGTTTCAAACACGGTGACTTTTAAAATAGACATTAGAATCTCTGTTTCTAATTTAGACTATTTAAAAATATTTGTGTATATAAACATTTTTAGATATGAAATATTTTTCAGCAAATAAATTAATATATCTTTTAAAAATCTTTGAAAGGAATCAATAAGTTCTCCTAAAGACTCATTGAACAAACTCCTGTTTCATTTGGCTTTTAGAATATTGATACATTAAGTCTTTATGCATTTGTAAATAAGAGGAATCAGACATTTCTAAAAGCAGTTTTAAATTCCTATGCTTGAGATATATAGGCTTATAACAAATTTTTTACTGTATTTGTAACGAAAGCTAGAAAAAAATGATCTATGAGTTAAATGAAAGGCCTTGTTTACTAGATTAGGAGGTAATATGGGAATAAAGCTTTTAAAACACAATAATAGCTTCATCTCTCATATTTAAAATGAAATACTTCATATAATATTGTAATCCAGATGACTATTTGGACAAATTACACTAAATCAATACTTTGTGTTTAAAAAAAATGTAATGTTTTCTCCATGATTGAATTACCATGTATATAATAGCATTAGCACAATATTCTATATTATGCAAGCCTTGTGCTCATTTTCTCAATAAAATCCTAATAATTTTGATTTTCCAAAATTTTCTATTCTTTGGTAAAGTTATACATCTGCAAAATTTTATCTCAAAACAGGTAAAATATTAATAGATAATCACACTAAGTCTGTATCATCTGTATTATAAGAATTAATATATTATAAATATATGTCCTAAATATAAATATATATCTTAAACACATATTTTTAAATATTTACAAAATATTAATCCTTTTAATCCTACAAATAGTATGATTTTGATGCGATAATCTAATTTAATTTCCAGGTTTGTAATTAACATTGAGATCTTAAACTTATAGTATTTAAGTTAATTTAAATGTATATTTTGGGTCAGTATAGTATAATTTTAATATGTTCATACTCTTATTTAATACATTATGAGTTCCTATAAATTGGGGCATGAAAAGGGATACATAGGTGCCTTTCCTCAATGTTAATGTATCTTTAAATCTTCTTAAAAAATGCAAAGAAATGTGTGACTATAAATGGGATGTATATGCAAGATAATAAATGTGCTTTAGATTTGCAAGGGAAAAAAATAGGGCTAAATTTATTTTTTATTTTTGTATTGTGAGTTTTATATATATATATATAAAACATTAAATTTACCATTTTAACCTTTTAAATGTATATTTTGTGGCGTTATGTATATTCATATTGTTGTGCAACCACCACCTCCATCCATCTCCAGAACTTTTTTATCTTCTCCAACTGAAATTCTATGTCCATTTAACACTAACTTATCACTCCCACACTCCCTGGCAACTATTATTCTACTCTCCTGTCTCTCTGACTACCCTAGGTATCTTGTATAAGTGAAATCATACAATATTCATTCCTTCGTGTCTTATTTCACTTAGCATAATGTCTTCAAGGTTTATTCATGTTGCTGTATGTGTCAAAATTACATTCCTTTTTAAGGCTGAATAATATTCCATTGTATGTATATGCCACATTTTGTTTATTCATCTGTTGATGGATACTTGGGTTTCTTCTACCTTTAGGCTATTATAAATAATGCTGCTATGAACATAGATGTACAATACCTGTTGGAGTCCTAATTTTTGATTCTTTTTATATATTCCTAGAAGTAGGATTGCTGGATTATATGTTAGTATATTTTTAATTTTTTGAGCAAGCACCATACTGTTTTCCTTAGTACTTATACAATTTTACATTTCCATAAACAATGTACAAGTGTTTCAATTTCTGCAATTGAAAAGTTCTATATTTAATTTTTTAGAGTTGTTGGGTTTTTTGTTTGTTGAGTTGCATTTCTTTATATGTTCGGGATATCAATCCTTTAATGGATATAATTGCAAATATTTTCTTCCATTCTGTGAGCTGTCTTTTCACTCTGATGATAGTGTCTTTTAATGCACAAAAGTTTTCAATTTTGATGAAATAAATTTATTTTTTTGTTGAGTGTGCTTTTGGTGTCATATGGAAGAAATCATCATCAAATATAATATTTTTTAATTTTTTATTTTTTCATATTATGGGGGTACAAATATTGTTAGGGTTACATATATTGCCCCTGCCATTCCTCCCCACGACCCCCCCACCCCCCCCGCCTTACCCCTGAGGGTAGGATATGCTTGATGTTTTCATCAAATATAATTTAACGAAGCTTTTCCTCTATGTTTTCTTCTAAGAGTTTAGCTTTTAAATTTATATCTTTGATCCACTTAGAGTTAATTTTTGTATAAGATGTAAAGTACAGTTTCATTTTTTTTTGCGTGTACATAACCATTTTTCCTAACATCATTTGTTGAAAAGACTGTCCTTTCCCCATTGAAAGGTTTTGGCACCATTGTTAAAAATCATTTGATGATATATGTGATGGTTTATTTCCGGGCTATTTATTCTATTCCTTTGGTCCATATGTCTGCTTTTATACCAGTACCACACTGTTTGATTACCATAGCTTTCTGAAGCTTTGAAATCATGAAGCTTGAGAACTTCAGTTTTTCCTTCTTTTTCAATATTGTTTTCTGTTTGGAGTCACTTTAGATTCTATATGAATTCTGGATTGGAGTTCATTTCTGCAAAAATTTCATTCGGATTTTGATAGGGTTTCTATTAAATCCATAGATTGCTTTGGGTAGTATCGACATATTAACAATATTGAGTTTTCCAATCTATGAACATGGGATATCTTTCCATTTATTTGCATCTCCTTTAATTTCTTTGAGCAATGTTTTATAATTTTCAGTGTATAAGTTTTTCACATTTTTGGATAAGTTTATTGGTAAGTATCTTTTTTTTTGATTCTAATTTAAATAAAATTGTTGTTCTTAATTTTCCTCTCAGATTGTTCTTTGTTAGTGCATAGTGACACAATTGATTTTTTTTTTATTTCGACATATGTTGGGGATACAGATTTTAAGGTTTCAATAAATGCCCTTTCCCCCCTCCCCCCACATGTCTGAGTCTCCAGCATGACCATCCCCCAGATGGTGCACTTCTCACTCATTATTTATGTGTATACCCACCTCCCCTTCCCCCTCCCCCTGCCCAGTACCCTATTACTGAAGTACCTATGTGTCCACTTAGGTGCTGCTCATTTAATACCAGTTTGCTGGTGAGTATATGTGGTTCTTGTTTTTCCATTCTTGGGATACTTCACTTAGTAGTATGGGTTCCAGCTCTAACCAGGAAAATATAAGATGTGCTATATCACCATTGTTTCTTAGAGCTGAATAGTACTCCATGGTATACATATACCACATTTTATTAATCCATTCTTGGATTGATGGGCACTTGGGCTGCTTCCACAGCCTTGTGATTATGAATTGTGCTGCTATAAACATTCGAGTGCAGGTGTCTTTCTTGTAGAGTGTCATTGGGTCTTTTGGGTAGATGCCCAGTAATGGGATTGTTGGGTCAAATGGTAGATTTACTTGTATTGCCTTAAGGTATCTCCAAATTGCTTTCCACAGAGGTTGAACTAGTTTGCAGTCCCACCAGCAGTGTAGGAGTGTTCCTCTCTCTCCGCATCCACGCCAGCATTT
>VSMD01078933.1:0-27911 GCA_008750895.1 Mirza zaza
GGGATGGGAGACAGTGCCTGCAATCATACAAGGTCAGTTTGTCATTAGTCACAGTAGCTATGCTCCATAAAGTCTCCATGAACACTGAGTTAGCAAATACTGAATAATTAGTTCATCTTCTTGGGAGAAATACTATTTGGATCCTTTGCCCACTTTTAATTCTACTTATCAATAATCCAGAATTAACTCATGATACACACAAAAATATGGATGTATTTCAACATCGTTATCTTGAGCAAAACAAGGCTGACCTAAAAGAGTACATGCTGTATGATTTCATCTGGATGAAATTCTAAAACAGGGAAAGCTAATCTACAGTGACAGAATGTAGTTTCCTGGGGCTAGGTAGTTGGGGACAAACTGTGAAAATACATAAAAAAATTCTGGACATATGGAAATTTTTTTGAATATTAAAAATATTTAACAAACATTAGACAAATATAACCAAGAAAATCATATAAAATATAATAAAAATGATATACATGTGTACTATCGGGCATTAAAACTTATTGTAAAGATAGACTGATTAAAAAACATGAATTAGTGGAAGAGACAAAAGCTTAGAAATGGAATCTAATATTGTATGAGCAGTTACAATGTTTTCCAAAGTTGTCATGGAGATTACTATTGAGCAATATGAAATTTTGAAATTCTGTCTGGTTCTTTGAATTAATTATCAAGAGGTCAACTAGATAGAGAATTAATAAAGATTTAGAAGATTTGAACCATAAAATTGCCACTCTTGATTTGAAAGAGAATATGTCCTTCTCTCAAGCACACATATATTACATTTAAAAACATAAAAAGCACAGATTAGGCCATAAAACATGCTCAAAAATTTTCAAAGAATTAGTGTCATAGAGTCATTCTCTCTGACCACAATGCAATTAAGTTAAAAATCAATTATAGAAAAGGAAATGCTATAATCTTGTTAATTAAATAACATACTTCTAAATAACTCATGAGGCAAAGAAGAAATGAAAATGAAACTTTAAATTGATTACAACTAAACATAATAAAACTACAAATTTCAAAACTTTTTTGAAAAAAATAAGGAAGAAGCAGAACAACAGATGTAGCAGAGATTAAAGAGACAAGAGAATTTACAACTCTGCCAATAGAATTCAAATCTGTTTTCTCCTCTTTTTTCTTTTTCATGCTTTTCATTTTTTTTATGGTACAAAATTCCCCAATATTGCTTTAATAGCGAAATCACTATGAAAATGCCAAGGGAGACTGATTGCTGTTAGAATTCAAAGTCTTCTCCTGAATGTCCAGCGCCCAGGCGAACTCCTCCCTCTGCGTTTGCTGTAGGTCTGCTCCACCTGCACCCCGACCTGGAGATGTGATCCTGGGGTCCAGGT
This sequence comes from Mirza zaza, assembly GCA_008750895.1. Classification (NCBI taxonomy): domain Eukaryota; kingdom Metazoa; phylum Chordata; class Mammalia; order Primates; family Cheirogaleidae; genus Mirza; species Mirza zaza. The sequence continues at coordinate 1,365 of VSMD01078933.1, forward strand.
GGTTTAGCGTGGACATGCCCAGGGTCACCTGCCTGTCCTCCTCCTTTGCGGCCTGAGCACTCAGCCGTGCCAGGTGCCCCCACCTCTTCCCAGGGAAACTCCCGGACTTGCCAAGTCCCCTCGGGTCTCATGATCGAGGTCGCCCTCCTCAGCTCCACCCTGGCCTTGGCCACCTGCACCTTCTTCGCCTTGATCTTCACTTGGAGATTCTGCATCGACTTCTGGAAGGTCTCAGGCGTTGCTCACTGATGGTTGCAGAGAACGGCCAGGGCCCGGCTGGCTCGGTGGGTCACAAGATGCCATCCCGGCTGCTACGCTGTCCCCAGCACGTGTCAGGGCCCGCAGCTGCTCCTGCACCGTGATTCAGCCCTGTGGATCCAGAACCCCTCGACGGTCAGCCGGTCCCCCATGTCCAGGCCAGCTGTGGTCAGTCTGTCAAAGAGGCCGTCCCCAGGGGCCTGGCTTTTCATGCACAGTGGCAAGTTCTTGCACGCAGGCTTCTACACCGGCTCCCTGTCACAGCAGCGATGGAGCGCGTCCTCACCCAGGAAAGTCGACTGCACAGCGTGCTGGTGGCTGTCGGCCTCTGGGGCAGGGGATGTGCCCCACGCGAGGAGCAGCAGCCCAACGTGTCGGCCAGCTTACCTTCCTCTTCCTCTCTCCGTGCCTTCAGCACCAGCTTATCGTGAGCGAAAGGGCCACAGCATCTCATCTACAACTCCTTTCAGGCGTCGAGCTACTTCACACTTCTGCCATCTTTCTCCCCCTCCAGCTTCCTTCGAGCTTGGGTTCAGCACGACGTGCTTGTTGGAGCCTGGGGTGTTCTCTGTCCACGGAGCCAGCCATGTGACAGTGTTGTCCGGGCACCCTCTTTCCGCTGGTGACCGCTGGTGACCGCTGGTGACCGCTGGTGACCGCTGGTGGCTCAGTCCTTGCGCAGCTGACGACCAGGTCCCGCGGCAGGGTTCTCCCCTTCATCACCCGTCTTGGGGTGGTCGCCGTGGCCCTGGAACAAGCCAGGTGGCTCTCTCTTGAAATTGCCTATTTTTTCTGGGTAACCACCATAAATACAGTAGCCAAACTCTTGCTGAAGTTCTTCTGCTGCTTCTTTTAGCTTCTGCTTCTCCTCCTTGGGCAGGGCTTTCTGAGCTGTGGCTTTGTCCACAAAGTGTCTGTGGATCTCGGTGAAGTCACGCTTGTCCAGGTGCTTGATGACTTTTCTCTTTTCTCCTGTCATTTCCTTTTGTTAGTCGCTGAAGAAGTTATTTTTGGAAAACGTCCTTTGTCTGATGTACATGCTCCAACATTTTCCCATAAACAGTGGCAGCCTCCACAGCTGCTACACCCAATTTCACAGGCTGTTGGCCTTGGAAGAAACCCACTCCTTCCAGAAGGGAATCGTTTGGGGGGCAAAGTATGTGCCTCTGTTCCCCAGCTGTCCCCACTTCACCGGTCTGTGCCCTTCTCTTCTGTGTCCTGTGCTGGCCAATGGTGCCCCAGGAGTAGAATTCAAATCTAATGGGAAAAAAAAAATCTAGAAAAACAAACTTTCCAGAAGAGAATCAAAAATAAATAAAAAACCTGAAAAATCCTATAACTGGTAATGAAATTGGGTCAGTATTTCAAGATCTTCCAAAAACAAACAAACAAACAAGCCAGACTACCAGACTTTTAAAGAACAAATTATTCTAAAATGGTACAACTCTTCCATAGGAGGGAAAAATAGGGATCACTACTCAACAACAGTAACCTTAATATCACAATCCAAAAAAGGAAAGAGCAAGAAATTATCAGTTAACCATAATCATGAACATAAATGCATAACCCCTAAACAACATATAAGGTAACCAGAGATATTTATTAAAAAATTAAAATATTATAATCAAGTTGAAGCTTATTCTAAAAATATAGAGAGTCAACATTATAACAATTTATAAATGCAATTCACCATATTAACATAGAAGAATGTTGACATAGAAGAAAATTCTAATAATTTCTAATAATCACCTTAATATATACTGAGAAAGCATTTGATAAAATTTGACATCTCTTCATGATAAAAACTTGCCAGCTGAAAAATAAAGGAAAGCTCCTTTAACTGATAAGTAATATCTCCCCAAAGCATCCAGCAAACTCACCTTCAATGGAGAAAGCTTAGATGCATTATTTTTAATACAAGAAGCACAGTAAAGACACCCACTAATACCTTTATTCAACATTGTATTTGAAGTTTGGACAGACATGGAAATGAATAAAAGCTGTGAACTGGATTGGAAAGGAGAAAAGAAAACTAGCTCTATATAAAAAATAAAAATAATGAAGAGCAATTTACAACAGTTAGTAATAGTTACCAAAATGCCTAAGAACGATGAGCACAGAATAAATCTATCACATTTCTATAGACCAGTATTCAACAGTTAAAAATGAGGAAGGCTTAACCTTCCAGTTATTTAGATTTATTAAAATGTTATAGAAATTAAGAGAGTGTGGTATTAGCACACCAACATATACAGTGACCATGAGAACAGAATGGAAAGTCCAGAAATGTATGCATAAATGGAAATGTAATACAAGATTTAAATGGCAGTACATATTAGTCAGGAAAGGATGGTCTGTTTTACATAAACTTTACTACAAAAATTATACATATAGAGAGGGAAAATAAGTTGCATCTTGCGGCATATGCAAAAAATCAATGGTAGATAAAAAATATGAATGCCTATGGTAAATTATATACATTTTAAAAAGAAAAATAGCATCTTTAAGATTTGGGGATAGAAAAGGACTTCTTTTAAAAACACACATAAAGTGTTAACCATCAAAGAAAAATGGATAATTAAGTTAAAATTAAAAACTTCTATTTATCAAAGACCCCATAAAAAAGTAAACACATAAGCTACAAACTGCTAAATGACATTGGGACCATATAATAAACAAGGAATTGATATCCAGAAACCGGAAAGAATTCCTAGAGAGCAATAAGAAAAAAGGAGCAATAACGAAACACATGAACTATACTTTCAGTAAAAGGGATACAGAGATGGTCAAACATACGAAAAGATGGCCAGGGAAATGCCCTCGATGGCCGCCCTGAGATCCTGGATTATACCCACTAGATGCACACAGACCTTGTGAAGGTGGCACTGAGAGCTCAGCCAGGCTGCCAGGGCTATGAATTGGAATAAGAATTTTGCAAAACAATTTTGAATTTGTTATATTGTATATCGAATATGTGCAGCCCTCAAAAACCCAGCAAATCCATTGCAGCTGCAGAAGCTAGAGAAACTTCCAGGTGCCTCAGGAGACAAGACTAGCATTTTCAACAAGACTAGCATGTCAACATTATCCATAGGATTTTGTAAAAATCTCTCAACCACCAATTTTTTTAAAAGGGAGAAACAATTCAATTAATGTAAGACATGCTTTTCTCCTTATTATAATCTTTTCAGGAATGTTTGTTTTTCAAGTACTAAATTCCTCCTTCAGAAGAAATCTTTAAGGGACTCATTGAAACTTCAAGCATAAATTCTACTGGGCTTTAGTAAAGGGCATTTCTGCCCATTTCCTGGTCTTTAGAGGTCTAGTTTTATACAAAGTAGACAATAGGCTCTCTCAAGGAATTTTGAAGGATTTTTTCCCCTTTAGGTATAGGAAGCTGAACAGCTTCACCTTTATCTTGAAAACACCAGTGTTGTGTGATTTGACCTCTTTTTTCTTCTCCCTCCACTTGAGTTTCCTCCATGTTATCTAGAAATTTGGAACGTGAATTGAGTTACTAAAGAGAGTATCGCTTCTTCTCCCTTGGTTTTCTCAAATGTCTGACTTTGATCATTTTTAGTTTTATACAAATAATGTATTGATGGGACCCAAGAAGGCCCATCTCAGGGAGGGCCCAGGTTGGGGAGCTGGGGTGCCCTGGCATAGGTCCTTGGAGTTAAACTGGCTCCTGCTTCTCTACCCCAACCTCCTTCCTAGTCTTGGTTGTAGAAAGCCAAGCACATAGAAGCATTACCTTGGCAAAGGCAGAGAGAGGAGAAGGCAGGAAACAAAAGCTAGGGACGTTTACCTGTCAGAAGACAGGCAGGGATCACCACAATAGGGATTTGAGAGACTATACATTTCCTAATTTCATCACGACGCTGTCTTTTGAAAGGGGGAGAGAAGATCACTGGTGTCCTCTCATCCTTCAATGCAAGACACTGCACCTGCAGGGATTGTCTGATTCTATGCGTTGAGCACCTTGGACTGTTTGACTGAGCACCTACTTCCTAGAAGTAGAAGTGGCCTTGTGGAGGGCTGATGGTGACATAGATATTTTGTGTCCATCATCGTGATGCAGACAGTTCTTTTTAGGGTGATGCCTATACTTTTCCTTCCATGAAGGTGGAATTGATTTCTGGCCTATAGGAAGGATGATCAAAACACTCCATTTTTCCCCCGAAATATTATAGTTTAGTGCCTAAAATATTACCGAGTTTTGTATCTATTAACAAATGATCTGAGCATCTTGATAGCCTAATACTTCTTTGAACATGTTTTTGTATCTTACATCATTAATTAATGAAATACTGAATAAAATCATTGACACATATTTATTTTTGCATTAAATTTATGCTTTTGCCTTTTTAATATTATCCCTTAAGACTTTTTATTTATTACAAACTGAGTGAACCCAAATATTGCAAACCTTATATTTTACTGAGGATGTTCGCAAAACCTACACTTGATTTTCTCAGAAAATGTTGGGAGGATTAATGACTTTGCCCGCTTTGAAGATGTTGAAAGTGAGTCTCATGTGTTTTTAGCTACTGGGATTTGGCCTTGGATTTTCTGAATGGACTGTGGTCGTGCCTTAGGGGAGTATAGTCCCCAGACTGCAGCAAATCCTCAGCCCCACACCAGCCCTGCTCAATCAGATATGGGGGCTGAGGGGAGCAGCAATCTGTATTTACCAACTTCTCCACATAACACTGATGTAGGCACGCATGTTTCAAAACCACTACTCTATAGTTGCACACGTGAAGCACCTGGTGAGCTTTTAAAAAATTTCTGATGCCTGGGTTCCCTGCTGGACATCTGATTTAACTGCTCTGGAGTGGGGTCTCGGCATCTGGGTTTTTAAAAGCTCCCCAAGTACAGACCGAGTTGCAAACTGCTGCCCTTTAGAGTGATAACTTCAAATTATACATGTGCTTTTGAAGAATTTTCAGCTTGCACTCTCTGCAAAGCTTGGCAGACTGTTGTTGGACAGGTATCTAATTAGATCAAAAACTTTCCAACGGATCTTGGATATTGTGAAGCAATCTGCTTTCCCTCTGCACCCATCCTAAGGATCTCGATCATTAAAGAATAAGGCATGCCCCCCTCCCACTCATCAAAAGTAAATGGAGTGTTCTTTGGGTTGGAGGAAAAAAATGAGAAGAATGTCATTTGAATTGGCCCCATATGGTTCAGTTACTTCTCAATATAGCACAAATTCATTTTAATTTAATGGATTTGTTACAAATTTCCTGAAAAGCGTTTTCAGAAGGAGGTTATGAATTAGCAGCTCAGCATCCTACTGAGGAAGTCATTATGTAGCAAGCTCCAAGCTGAGATAATCAAATAATAACTGGCAATTTATAACTTCCAAAGTAATATTCTTAAATATGGAATTGAGAAAGAGAACTTTTGCCAACAGCATTACTGCTGTGGAGATTAGACTTTAAAACAAACAAATAAAGTGCCTCTTTCCTTGGCGGCCATCTGCTGTTGCCTTCGGGATATCTGGGCAATGAGCCCTTGTCTAATTTGTTCCCACTGCAGTTTCCTCTGCTGGGTCCTGCAGCCTGATGCACAACTTCTGGGACCCTGCAGGAAGATTTTATTTACTCAATTGGTAATGGAAACTTGGAAAGAGGTGGACTAATTTGAATAATGCCAAGGTAAGTGAGGTGTTGAGAATGTCCTCTGTTTGGGACATGAGATGTCCCAGGAGAATGTTTATTTTGGGGAGAATTGACACAGAAATGGGCTCAATTGCCTCACTCATCATAGTGATTTTCCTAAAGAGGTTCTAAGCCAAAGGATCTTATAACAAACTCAGAAATGCAGTCTTGTCTCTCCGCATGCACACCAACATTTATTGTCATGGGAGTTTTTGAGAAAGGCCATTCTCACTGGTGATAAGTGATATCTCATTGTGGTTTTGATTCGCATTTCCCTGATGATTAGAGATGTTGAGCATTGTTTCATATGTTTGTTGGCCATTAGTCTACCTTCTTTTGAAAAGTTTCTGTGGTGAGACTGCAAACTAGTAAAATCTCTGTGGAAAGTAATATGGAGATACCACAAAGAGATATAAGTAGAACTACCATTTGCTCTAGCAATCCCATTACTAGGTATCTACACAAAAGAACAAAAGACATTCTATAAAGAAGACACCTGCACTAGAATGTTCATAGCAGCACAATTCACAATTGCAAAGATGTGGAAACAACCCAAGTGCCCATCAATGCATGAGTGGATTAATAAAAGTATAGCATGGAGTTCTACTTAGTCACAAAAAACAATGGTGATATAGCACCTCTTATATTATCCTGGATAGAGCTGGAATCCATTCTACTAAGTGAAGTATCACAAAAGTGGAAAAACAAGCACCACATATACTCACCATGAAATTGGTATTAACTGATCACACTTAAGTGCACATATAGTAATAACATTCATCGAGTGTTGGGCAGATGAGAGGGGGGAGGAGGGGATGGGTATATACACACATGTAATGCGTGCAGTGCGGTGCACACCATCTGGGGGACACTCTTGAAACTCTGGCTCAGAGTGGGGGCAAAGGCAAAGTATGTAACCTAAACATTTGTACCCCTGTAACATGCTGAAATTAAAACATTTAAATAAAAAAAATGCAGTCTTGTTATTTGCTTAGGGCCTCAAATTCTTATTACTTTTTGAATAATACTGTAGATATATGGTTCAATATGTTTTTTTTTCCCACATCTAAATTGGTTATTGGGATATGTGACAAACTGCAAGTGGTGCTAAAGAAATTTTATTGTGTCGAGTAGAGTTCCTCTCACTCTCAGAAGCCATAGCATTCATCAGAGCTGCTGTGGCTTCATTCCACCTTACAATGACTTCTCCTTTTATGACCAAACGATTGGATCTTCCTACCATCAGTTTTAGATCTGTCTGCAGAATTTGCTAATATTAATATATGCATACCTTTAATTTCCAATAAGAATGTAGATTTCCTGAGAACAGGGCAGGGATAGTGAACCTTACAGTTTTGAATCCTCCACTGGTCCTGGATATACAGTAGGTGCTTTATGCACACAGGGGCTCGGATGAGAGAGTCTGCTTGGATTCACCCTCTGCGCTCAGTCAAAGTCTGCACCTTTGGGACTACTTACTTTCAAAACCCAGCTCTGCCACACACTACCCGTGCATCTGGGCCCAATTGTATGACTTGTGCTTCAGTTTTCCCATCTGTAAAATGTGGATAACACTTGTGCAACCTCATAAATTTGTTGTGGGAAGAGTACGTTGTTCAATATGAGTGAAACACTCAGGACAGGGTCAATCACTTGTTACAGTCTATAAATGTTAGCTAATAGCAGTTGCAGCTTCCTCACTCTCATGGAGTGATTTGATTTCAAGGATCCTGAAGGACTCTTTGCCACGAATACTTCCTGCATCTGCCTGATTTGGTGTCTGAAATGCAAATCATTTCATTTCCTCCTTAGGATTAAGTATTAAAAACTACAAATGTCTGTGGAGGAACACCTAAGTTCCATGTCCCCACTCTCTACTTTCCCCACATAAAGCTCAACTGTGAGAACAACTGAAGCTTCCCAGGCTCTGAGTTCCCAGCACCCTCTCTGTGATCAGGCAAGGCCCTGGGGGGAAGGAGACTTAGTGTAAATGGGGACTGGAGGGGACAGTGCCCAGCAGGGGAATGTGGCCCAGGGTCAGGTGGTGGGAATTCATGGCTTCATGAAGGGGCAGGTGCCTGGGGAGAAGGAAAGGCAGAAAAGGAAGGTGGAATGCCAGCTTCTTGTTGGGTTCCTCATGGGCACAAGATATATGTATAATCTGTCATGGGACTAGTTTTAAAAAGAAGTTAAATGTAAGAACAAGTGAATGTATGTATATAAAAAATTAGACAGTTACTAAGTTAGAATAGGAAGACCCAATGTACCAAATGCAAATACACCAAATGTGGTGTGTCAGGGTCCTGGCAGGGACTCATTGTGACCTCACACTCAAATTAGGAGTATTGCAGGGGGAGCACCAAAGGGCATATTTACAATATCACAGGCCAGGTACTTCTTTGGTCACCAGGTTCAGGAAGTTTCTGGCTATCTCCCTCAGTCTCCCATTAGAACTCTTTCCAACTGTGATTAGTTCATTGCAGTTAGAGGATGATTTAACTGTCATGTGAACACTGTCACATGACAAGGAAGTTCGCATTTGCCTCAGTTTCCCCCATGGTTATATTAAATAGAAAGGAAGCAAAGGATGAATCTTGAGATTTCTGATGACGGATCTTTGATCATCACCCCCCAATGGCTTAGTAAACCCTGCCTTTGATTGTAGTTTATTTTTCATCAAGGACCAATTGAACCAATAAGACAGGCCTCGTTCATTCACTACTGCATTCAACTTACATTTTAAGTGCTTAATACATTTCTAGGACTCAGGAAGAAACAAAAGAAATGAAGGTTTTTCCTCATGGTCAAGAATTTACAATTTTACTGAAGAGACATGGCACAAAACAGGGTTTTTCAGAAGTAAGGCTTTATGCTCCTATGGGACAGGGCTGAGATGAGGACAGAGCAACGAGCTTCCTGTCTCTGCTGACACATTTCTGCCCTTGCTCTTAAACCTCTATGAGATTCCTTCTTCCCTCCCTGGGTGAGGGCAGTGGCCAGGTGTGGGGGATGGGGACAGGTGGGGAGGTCTGGGAAGGGCTGTCAGCAAACTTGAGACACAGACTGGCACCCAGGAGGATGGTGAGCTCTGAGACCCAACAGAACCAGGGGTGCTTTCTGGATGAATGGTCACAGGTAAATTAACCTCAGGAATACTGTTTCCTCAATTGTAAAATGGGGGAAATAATAGCTGCTCTCAATGTTACCCTAAAGATTATCATAGCACAGGTTAGTGACTGGCTGCTTCACAAGCTCCATAAGGACAGAGGCTGTCTTTCCTTCTTCTCATTGACATAAACATGGCTCCCCAGGGTACTATCTTGCAAGAATGGGAATTGGTTAAATATTGCTTGAATTTGCTAAACTAGATAAGTGTCTAGCATGTAGAGGACTCTTAAAAATATTATTTTACTGTTTTTTTGTTATTAGATTACTTATAGCTCTGAAGTTATGCAATTTATTGATAAGATTTAAATGAAAACTAACAATAAAGAAATGTCTTCTTTATTTGCCAATCTGTGAGTTGTTGCATCAGGAGATCAGGTGACAGACATGAAATTTGTTATCTCTCCATGAAAGTAAAGGCTGAAGGAATTGAACAAGGGGGAGAATGAGGAAAGTGCAGGATTTTAGGAGAACCTTAGAAATAGGACTGGGTCAGGGGAGGTAAACCTGATGTCCCTGCAGAAGACCCAGGATTCTCCCTCCAGCCAATCCTGAGCCAAGAGCCTATCCCTGAGTAGTTTATTAAGGACCTGCTCCCAGGAGGAACATTCTGGGCCTCATTCTGCAATCAGGTATAATAGGGAAGGGTGCAGTTTCAAGTGGAGACCCAGCCACAGCTTGATTCAGCAGGTAAATGACAAGTTACACCCCAGGGTTTGTGTGGGCCATCTTGAAGCCAGGGGTTAGGGATTCTGTACTTCCATGACCCTCCAGGCAGCTCCACCAGCTCAAAGGAAGGCCTGTGGAGGTTTTCACAGGTGTTAGCCCTCACTGGAACACACAGAGAATGAGGTGTGTGTGTGCAGAACCTCTAAGGGGTCCATGCAGATCTTTCTGGGACACCAAGATTGACTGGGCCTGAGATTGGAGCTCTCAGAGCCTGGATTTTGATATGGAGTCTCAGCTTCCAGTAGACACCTGGGAAAAGTCACTAACAGCACAATGTAGACACACATCCTCTTGGTCTTAAATCTAAAGCATGAAACCATAAGAATTCTAGAGGAAAATGTAGAAACAACTCTTCTAGAGATTGGCCTAGGCAAAGAATTTATAACTAAGACCCCATTGGCAATCATGGCAACAACAAAAATTAATAAATGGGATTTGATTAAGCCAAAAAGCTTCTGCACAGCTAAGGAAACAGTCAACAGAACAAATAGACAACCTACAGAATGGGAGAAAATATTCACAAGCTACACATCTGATAAAGGGCTAATATCTCAAATTTATAAAGAACTCAAGCAAATCAGCAAGAAAAAGCCAAACAACCCTATTAAAAAGTGGGCAAAACCATTCTACTAAGTGAAGTATCTTAAGAATGGAAAAACAAGCACCACACGTACTCACCAGCAAATTGGTATTAACGGATCAACACCTCAGTGGACATATAGGAATAACATTTATCGAGTGTCAGGCAGGTGGGAGCGGGGAGGAAGGGATGGGTGTATACAAACACAATGAGTGAGATGTGCAATGTTTGGGGGATGGTCATGTTTAAGGATCTGACTCGAGGGGGTGGGGGAGTATGGGCAATATACGTAACCTTAACACTTGTACCCCCATAATATGCTAAAATAAAATTTAAAAAATGAAAGAAAAAAAAAGTGGGCAAAAGACATGAACATAAGCTTCTCAAAAGAAGAAAGACAAATGGCCAATAGATGTATGAAAAAATGTTTCATAAAAGGGTGTTGGGGAGGTTCCCATTCTTCTCGATGTTGTGGAATAATTTCTGCAAGACAGACACCAGTTCTTTTTTGTAAGTGTGGTAAAATTCGGGTGTCAAACCATCTGGGCTGGGACTTTTCTTTTTAGGAAGATTTTTAATTGCTGTTTCTATTTTGGCTCTTGATATTGGTCTGTTCAGGAATTCTATTTCTTCCTAGTTGAGCCTATGGAGGCTGTGTGATTCTAGAAATTTGTCCATTTCCTCCACATTTTCCAGTTTGTGTGCATAAAGTTTTTGTAGCATTCGTATGTTCGACATCACTAATGATCGGGGAAATGAAAATTGAAACCACAATGAGATATCATCTTACCCCAGTTAGAATGGCTTTTATTAAACAGTCCCCAAAATAATAGGTTATTATGAATATACCTATTCACAGTGAATATAGCAGTGAATGCTTATACACTGTTGGTGGGACTACAAATTAGTACAATGCTTATGGAAAACAATATGGAGATTTCTCAAAGAACTAAAAGTAAACCTATGATTTGATCCAGCAATCCCACTATTGGGTATCTATCCAAAGGAGAAGACTTTTCATCAAAAAGTCACCTGCACTTGAATGTTTATTGCAGCACAATTCACAATTGCAAAGATGTGGAATCAACTGAAGTGCCCATCAATTCATGAGTGCATTAATAAAATGTGGTATATGTATACCATGGAGTACTACTCCACCATAAAAAAGATAAATTAATACCTTTTGCAATAATCTGGATGGAATTGGAGATAATTCTCCTAAGTGAAGTATCTCAAGAATGGAAAAACAGATACCACATGTACTTACTATGAATTGGAACTAACTGATGAGCACACATGTGCACAGAGAAAAGTAAAACTCAGTGGAAATTAACCAGGGGGAGGAGAGAGGGGTGGAGGGGCAAAAACCTACCTAATGTGTACAGTGAACACTATCTGGGTGCTGGGCAGGCACACTTACAGCCCTGACTCAAGCATATCAAAAATGATCCAAATAATCAAAAACATTTGTACCCTTTTAATATTTTGAAATAAAAAAAAGACTGATTCAAATGTTACAGGAATCTTACCAAGTAGCGTAGATACAAAGGTAGACAATATTGAGAAAGGAGCTTAGAACTAAACTTTCAGAAGACTCGAGTGATATTCCTGTTTCTACTACTCAATGGCCAAGCGATTTGGGGTTCATCCTCTTGTTCTAAAGAGCCCTGTGGAATTCTGAAGCCTGAGCACACGGGTTACTTGAGAGGCCTCAAGAGGTGAGCTGGCTCTTGCAGCAAAATCAAATTCTCCAGGTTTTGAGAGAGAGAGTGGAGGTGACGCCTTCTCAGGGACAGACACTGGGAAAACATGGCCTCATGTACAGAGAAGAAACTGCTTCTGAAGCAGGGAGGAAGGAGTCACAAGGAGCATCTTGAGTCTGGTCTCAGGGGTCTATGCTTCCCATGCAGAGCTCTTCTCTGGGCTGTTTCACTGCCTCCAGCCTCCAGAAAGAGCCAGCTTTGTAGTGTTGTGGAGAAAGGAGCCTGTGGGATATTTCAAGTGAGAGAAGCCAGGCGCTGTCCAACTTCCACCAGCCAAGAGCTGTGTGGGGCCCTTCATATACTTTGTATCTCTCGCTACTGAGGACAGTCATGGGAGATGAGTGACAGCTTCTTTGTTAAGTGAGAAGCTGAGACAAAAGAGGTACTCTTCCAGACTGTTATCATTGGCAGACAGGGCTCCAAATCCGGTCCATACAATTTCAAACCCTGAAGCCTTTCACCTCGACCAAATAGCACCTTTAAATTCTAAAGAGCTTTTATGGGCAAAGTCTTAAAAGCCTTGAAGCAGTAGTTTAAGTTAAAATATGAACTTCCAATGTCAATTTGCTTTTCAATGTTTAGGCAATTTCTGGCAGCAAAAGTACAAAGATAATCAAATCCTGAGATGGGTTGAGATTTTTGGTGTGAGCTGAATATTTGTATATTAAAGTGTGTGGTCCCTATTCAGTGGCCAGAAAAAATTGCATTTCTCTAGAGCAGCTGGTTTGTGCACATAATATAAGAGCCGGTAATTATGTAAGCAATCATGTCGCACTGACTAATGAAAAGCAGAATCTAAGTGTGGCTTATCTGCAGCAGGTGGACAGGTGTTTACAGTATGTCCTTTGTATATTAACATTGTCTCGAGAAGCGTCTAACATTTTATCTTTGCCTCATTTTTTCATCTAAGGATCATTTGTTTCCCAGCTTCAACTCTTTCTGAAATAATTATTTCTTTTAATTATAGGCAATTAATATAATTTAGCCAGGATGTTTTAACTCTAACAATGCCAAGGATAGTAAATGATCCCTCGTCCTGCCTGTTTGTCACGTGGGACACATTTCTACTTGTGCATCTATCATATTAGAATAGAGTCCTCTTATTGTAGCTTGCATTTCCCTACTGATTCAGCAGCCCTTTAAGAGCAGGAGGTATATTTTATTTAAATCTATATCCCTCATATTACCTTGCAGAGAACATGCCTACATAGTTGTTGATTACACAAATGGTCACTGGGGCTTGGCTCATGCCAGCTGGTCAGTCTGGCCCAGGCATAATAATGGCTTTCATCTCAGGACAAATTATTCACCTAGAGTTATTTTGGTGTGTAATAGAATAAATATGTATTTCATCAATGGAAAAAAAATTACAGCAAAAGCCAGTGATGTTGTCTGTTTATGTATAAGACAACACATGCATTCTTCTACTTTTCAAAAAGGAAAAGGAGATATACATGAATAGACACAGAAATATAACAGAAAGAAAAAAACACCCAAAATGTTAATTGTGGTTAGCACCGGGTGCTAGAATTATAGATGCATCTCATTTTCTTCATTACACCATTCAGCATTCTCCAACATTTATAACAAATGAAATGCTAGAGACACACTAAAATATATTAAAATATGTTTACAATGAAAGAAAAAAAATCCTTAAAAAGTAAAAAAAAAAAAAGAGAGAGAAGAAATCTTGTCACAAAGGCCTATTTTCATTTGGAGAGATGTGTGTCTCTATAGTGAATGCTATTGCTGTATCCAACTTTCAAATATATCATCCCTCCAGAGGTACATGCAGTATATTAAATTTTCACATTAGTCATTAAAGATTTAGCTTTAGAATCTCACTCTTGACAGAATAATCTTTCAAGTGTTATATTTTACTTTTCATTTAAAATTATTCTCTCCTCTCTTCTTTTTCAATTTAAGTCACTTATTTGCAACGAAACACTCAGTGAAATGTAACCATTCAAATGAATAAAGCATGAACTCCAGAGAATGCAGCCCTCATGCTGTGCATGTAATGAAATCTATTTCTCTTTGATGATCTCAATTAAAAGAAATTAAGAATTGAGAGTGTGACTTTAATTATTTCTTGATGTATCTATGCTTTTTGCTAGGCAGGAAAAGTAAGCAATAGCATCTATCAGGGTTTGCTAGGGTTGTCCTTGACATCGAGTTCTGGAATGATGGGTAGGAATATTTCAGGGAAGAGAACAAAGTACTGATACTATTATTGAAAGGGTAGAAGCCCTTTGTTCCTGTTAACTATTATTTTATTACAGAACCCCCCAAAACATAGAGACAAAACAACAATTGCTCTATTTTGCTCACAATCAGTGAGTCAGAAATTCTGGCTGGGCTTAGCTGGGTGATTGCTCTGCTCCATATGGTGTTGACTAGGGTTCCTTGATGAAACCCTAGGAATAAAGCAAGCAAATAATGAAAAGTTGAGTTATTTCCATATCTATGTAACATATATAAACTGAGATTTCATTTTGTTTGTTTGCTTTTTATGTGCCAGGCATTGTTTCAGGTTCTGGAGATCTACTGTTGCATAGGTTTTTAAAATCTCTGCCTTCATGAAGCTTACATTCTAATGAGAGAACAGATAATAACATATAAATATATCAACATATAGTCTCAGCTACAGTAATGTGCAGTAAAGAAAAAACAATGAGGTAATAGGCTGGAAAATAACTATGGTGGCAGAAAGGAGGTATGTTTCTGTTCGGGTGCTAAGGTGGGGAAATCTCTTGGTATTTAACATTTGAACAGATGTTTTAATGAGGTAAGGGAGTTAACCATGTGGCAATATGTGGAGAAAGAAAAAAATACAAAGTCCCTGAGGCAGAAAGAAGCTTTAACTATTTGAGCAGCACAGAGTGGTTGTAGCAGACTCAGAGAATTAGGCGACTCTTGGTTATTCAATACTGCATGACAAGTCAGCTCAGTGGCTTAAAGCAATAATAACAACTTATTATCTCTCATGGATTCTGCTGGTCAAGACTTCCAGGGTGCCTTAGCTGTATGCTTCTTGCTGAGAGTCTCTCATGAGGCTGCAGTCACAGGTCAGCTGGGCATCCTCCATCTGAAGGCTTGATTAGGGCTGGAGGAGCCACTGCCAAGAGCACCCCTCTCTTGGTGGCAAGTTTGTGCTGGCTGTCGGCTGGGGCCTTAGTTCTTTACAACATGGTGGCTGAATTCCAAAGGTGAGAACAGAGGGGGAGAGAGACACACACACAGAGAGAGAGAGAGAGAGAGAGAGAGAGACAGAGAGAGAGAGAGAGACAGAGACAGAGACAGAGAGAGAGAATGAATTTAGGGATTTGGGGGCATAGTGAGGGGTTAGGATTTTAGTACAAGTGCAATAAGAATCCTTGGAAAGTTTGGATAGGGAGGTGACATGGTCAGATTTACACTTTTATAAGTTCATTCTAGATGATGTGTACAAAGTTGACTACAGAGAAGGAAGACAAGAAGCTGTTGATCCAGGAAAGACAAGATGATAGATAAATACAGGTTAGACCTGTGGACATGGCAAGAAGTTTCAAATTTGGGAAAAATTTTGAGGTTTGAAGTCAATATGACTTGCTTTTGTATTGGATGTGGGATTTGAGGGAGAGGAATAAGGTCTATTCCTAAAAATGGGGCTGGAGCAAACGGGCGAATGGTGCATCTTTCCTGAAATGGAGAGACTGGGTAAGGACCTGATTTAAGTGTGGTGGGGATTCAGATCTCCACACTGAGCTGCACAGTGTGGTGCCTATTGTCTGGCTGGAGACAAGGACTTCTCAGAATGGGCAAAGCAGTGGGCAGTGGGCAAGTCACTGATGATCCTTACAGGGCCTTGAAGGAGGCTTGATTGGACTGGTTGAAGACAGAATAGGTAAGGGAGAAGAGACAATATTCAGGATACATCTCATTAAAAATAAGATCTAATTGAGAAAAATATAGAATATTATGAAGGACCAAATATATTGAAAGAATTAAGGTGATGCAATCAACATGTCATGGTTTGAGCCCAAGAGGCAAATCAACAATTTTCTAAGCCACTAACAGTATCAACTCACCTACATTAATAGTCTATCTATAGTATGGACAGATAACACACATGCAGAATCATAGTATTTGTACTTTATATAATAGAAGGGGATTTCAAAGAGGAGAGACTTGCTACTATAGTCAGGAAAAGTCAGAGGAAGAGCTAAAAATAAGATTCTATTTGCCTATCTCCCAATTTGAAATTCTAGGGATATGTGTATGTGCACGTGTACATACACCTGAGAATCATGGTTGCTGGTATTTCACTCTGCAAAAGGAGATTGAGTACAAGATTATCACCATAAACTCGTATGTAGGTCTTAGGAGGCTGGGACTGTGCGACACATTCATTCGTCTCTCAGCTTTGTTGACGAAGCTCTGAGGCCCCAGCCCAGTGTGCTCTGCTTCTGAGTTGTAGATAAGTTATGCTTATCATTTAACTTATTGTCATTTTGACTAAGTTTATAGTGGACAAAAATAGCCCCCCTTCCCATTTCTTGGCATATCCCAGTTAAATTTATTGAGCACTTACTCCATGCCAGGCATTGTTAAGTGTTGGCAGTCAGTTCTGACGTTGCAGGGATAGGCTGTGTCCAGCACGGGGGGAGGAGGATGCACAAAGGCCTCAGGGTAGGAGGGAGTGTAGCCTAGGATTAATTTCTAGACATAAAGGCGGGTCTCATCTTCAATGTACATATGTTTACATCCTCCCGACATGAGCAGACTGAGTGAATGGGAGGTGTGGAAAGGCTGCTTTTCTGACTGACCCCGAGGGGCCTGAATGTCCAGGAACTGCCCCTGCACACCGACTGTGAGCTGAGGGTGAGTGTCAGGCAGGTGTGCACACACCACCAACCAACCTCGAAACTGTTACCCCTTGGCAGGACAGACTCCTTCAGACCGGAAATTCCTCGCGTGGTCCCAACTCCCCCCTAAAACCTTAGAGGACCTGTGTTTGTGAGATGCAGAAGGCTCTTGAGCTCAGGGGAGCAGACTCCATGAGACATTTTCCCCAAGTCGAAACCATACCTGCGATCCCTTACAAGAAGGCCTCAGCAGAAATTTTGACTCCATCTTTTGTCTCCCTTAGCCTCAGCATTGCCAAAGAGAAAGTCTGTCCTTGTCCTGGTTTGTCACTTCTGTCACTGAGCTCATCACTGTACAGGCCTGGCACATGCTGTGCTTCCTTCGGAGGCTGCAGCATCAATAAAGGTTTGTCTGTTAAACAAGAATTCAATTTCGGGAAGACAAATTCTGCTCCTGTTTACTTTAGAATATCATTGACTTTTCAAAATAGATAGATAGCTACTAAAATCAAACTTTTTGCTAACAGTGAAAGTGAATTTTTGTAAGGCTCCATAAAAAAATGTTCAAACGGTACAGCTGTGTAGTTGCTGAAGCTCTCTGGTGTTGGGCCTCTAGAAAAGTGAATAATAGCGGCTGATGCCTGGCAGAACTCCTGCCCTGCCCAGATCATTTAGGTGATCTGGAGACAGGTTTGGGGTCTCTCCTTGAAATAACAAATGATCCTTAAAATGAGTACTTCCTCAAGTTCTTTGTGTTTCCTTAGCCCTCACTGCATTGGCACTAAAATGCATCTAACAAACAGGTCTCCTTAATGTCCTCACTTTACAGGTGGAAGAACTGCACCCTAGACCACACATGGCTTGCCCAGCGTCACATCTAAGCTGGAGGCAGAGTTAAGGGTTTGGCTTCCACATCACCCATCTCAACCAGCATCAGTTTTTCAATTTGGAAATGGTCAGTTACTTTTAGTACCTGTGACATCAAGTCTTGTGAGTTTCATTCATTCATTAATTCAACCAACATTCATTGATGGCCACCTCTAGGGATAAGACATATATTAAGACATTATCTGATGCACTGAATGTTTGTGTCCCCCCAAATTTGTTTACTAACCCCCAATGTAATGGTATTAGGAGTTGGGGCCTTTGTGAAGCGATTAGCTTCATGTGAAGTCACCAGGGCAGAGTCCCATGATGGGATTAGTTGTCTTATGGGAACAGAAAGAGACACCAGAGCTCCCTCTCCATCCACCATGTGAGGACACAGTGAGAAGGCAGCTGTGTGCACGCTAGGAAGACAGCCCTCCCCAGAACCCCAGCCTCCTGGCACCCTGACCTCAGACTTCCAAGCCTCCAGAACTGTGAGAAATAACTATCTGTTGTTTAAGGCACCCAATCTATGGTGTTCTGTTATAGCAGCTCAATCTGAGTAAGACAGTGCATTTCCTGAAGCACCTCATGGTGCAGTGAAAAGTATAGTCTTTAAATCTTAAAGACTCACATGAGCAAATGATTGATATAGCATTCACATCCAGTAGGGCTGCTGTGAAGACTTTAAGAGACAAATAATGAAGGTAAAGCATTTAGCACTCAGATTATTTTGGGTTCTGTTCTCATTCTGGGCCATTTTTGAATATTCAGTCAACATCAACTAGCAGCAGTAGCTTTGGCTGGTTCAGGTGTAGCAGTATCTTCAGAAGTCCACACTCCTCCCCAGCACTGGGAACATTCTTAATATCATTCTTTAGATGTTTTGCATCTAAGACCTTTCAGGAAGGAGGCCTCACCAGTCTACCTCACGGTGCCAGGTCCAGTGAATGCGTTTGTTAGGCCTACTCAAATATTTGAAAGTTTCTGTATTTCACCAAGAATACAGAACATGTTTATTTGTTATCTTGTGTTGGAATCTTTACTAATGATGATTTAAAAAAATTTAGGACTACTCTGCTACTTCTGATGGTGAAAAATGGGACTATGACATTAAAGACAGACACAAATTCTCTGCCACTTCTAATTGAGAAGCAGAGTCCAATTCCTGTATGCTTGACTGTGGCCTGGCTTTGGTGACTCGTTGATCACTTCAGTGCTTGTGTGCAGCAGGAGAGGTGTCCTGGAGTTCTGCGGCTAGGTCATCAGAAGTCTCACAGCTTGCGCTTGAGTCTCCAGGATGTTTGTTCTTGGATGCTTGAGTTTCCATGTGTGAGGTCCAACTTCTCTTCTGGAGAGATTGGGAAAAGGGGCCCTGGGATTACTTGGAGGAAGAGCAGGGCTCAGCTGGGCTAGGCCTCCCAGACACGTGCACTAAGGGAGCAGGCATGTAAATAAACCTGTCTTATACCCTTCAGACCAACCAACTGATCAACTGAGGACCACCAAGTCTCCCAGCCACTTCATATGGAGTAAAAGAATCTCTCAGTTGAGCTTTGCCCCAATTCCTGAACCACAAAATTGTGAGATATAATAAAGTGGTTGTTCTACACTGTAAGTTTGGGTGTAGTTTGTTGTGCAGCAAGAGGTAAATAACCAGTGCCTTGAGCTGATTCATTTAAGCCATTGAAGTCTTAGCTCAGTCTCTGAGTCATTTATCTGGGATTTATAAAGGGCACTTAGAGATGATTCAGTAAAGGTTTGATTGTTAACTCCATACACCAAAGCCCTGGGATTGAAACCCATTCATTATTCTATGCCACCAGGCCTTGTTTTAAGAGGAGTAATGTGATGGGAAGTTTACTAAATTCTGTGCCTCGAAGTGACCCTCCACTCAAAATCAGATTCTTGGACTCCTGGTGGCTTTTGCTTTATATAAGGGCAAACATGAGGACATTTCACATTAGCCTTGCAGGAATAAAAGTTAAGTCACTCTGAATTTTTTATATTTGAATTTTTTAATCTTTGAAGAAGAAATAAAGCAAGAAAAACTTTTATGATTTAGTTTTATTTTTATCTTTCCCTTAGAGCCAAACTCTTCTTCATTTGAGCTGTTGGAATGTCTGTTGCCTTGCAGTTTTATTATAACATTCTAACCAAGAAGAGCAAATCTCTGTGGTTCAGTCATGTTTCAGACTGTTTTACAATATCTTCAGAAATTATATTTTCAGTCTATGAGTTTTTTTTCTTTTGAAAGTTATGTGAATTTCATAGAAAAGAGTCTATAAATTTAGGATTAATTTACATGTACTATCCTTCAAATGGAAGATTTTTTACATAGAATAAATTTTGTTGGTTCTCCAAAAGCTCTCATTCTCAATTCTCATTTCTCATTTGGAGGCTTTGCAGGTTGGTAGAGAAATATGAGGCTCTACCTCTATTCTGTAGGAAACCCCGCATTTTTTCTAAAGATAAATAAAAAATCATTCTCTCAGCAGCTTTAAATTTTATGAAGCGCTCAAAAGTCAATAAAATGTATGGCTCTAAGTAATCTAGGTGAATCTTGAAAGAATTCATCCCCTGGCTATTCTGAAAGCCATAGTCCAATAACAGATTTGTGTCAGTGGTTTCAAATTCAACGCACATGAAGAACTGAGACACTCACCAGACAGATGGTATTAACAAAAGTAACCAAGGTGTGTAAATAGCAGAAAGAAAGAATCTTTTGAGTTTTAATTCTGTTAAAAACAAATTTTATATCTTCAAATGAAGAAGTATACTATTAAGAATTCAAGTTGCAAAAAGTAAAATTATATGCACTTCAAATGAAAAGGGAAAAAAAATCTTATTGGATTAAGTTAAAAATTAAATTTTTATTATATTTTTGAAACACTTTAGAAAACAGTAGTTTATTCATTATGAACTGACAATAAAAATCATTTATACCATTTCTACTTCCTGGACATTATATATGAAACAAACATAACAAGACTTATAGAGGTGGAGAGAAGAAGACAGATTGACTAGAGACCTCAGGACCTAAGAAATGACATGGCAACAAGTTCCCTTGGTTTTCTTTTTGCCTTATATTTCTCAGACTTGGAGATAAAGAAGTTAGTAACCTAGAAATGCCAATCAATGCAGATAAGAAAAAAAAACACAACAACAAAATTTGCCTTCTGTCCAATGGCAGATGAATTAATAAACAAAATATGGTATATAAATACAATGGAACATTATTCAGCCTTAAAAAGGAAAGCTAGTCTAAGTACAACATGGAAGAATCATGAGGACATTATGCTCTGTGAAATACGCCGGTCACAAAAATACAAATGCTATATGATTGCATTTATATGAGGTACCTAGAGCAGTCAGATTCATAGTCACAGAAGGTAGAATGGTGGTTGTCTGCTCTTGGTGGAGGAAGGAATGGGGAGTTGTTGTTTAACGGGAATGGAGTTTCAATTATGCAAGATGTTTGCAAGTTTTAGAGACTGCTTGTACAATAATGTAAATATACCTAACACTGCTAAACTGTACACTTAAAAATGGTTAAGACAGTACATTTGATGTTATGTGCATTTTACCACAATTAAACATTTTTTTAAAAGCCTATTGTCTCTAGCCAAATATCCAAGAAATGGACAATGCTGCAAGACAATATCACTCTACTGAAGCCAAACATCACAGAAATACTGTGGCTCCAGCCTCGCCCATGCCAAGAAAGGCTGTGTGGGGAGCCTAGACTTTCACCCTTGTCAGATTGAAGTAACAACGCCCCCAACCTACCCACTAATTTTGCCACTAGGAGAAGTATCAGAAAGGTCTGAGTAGGGAGCTGAGACTTTCACCCTTGCTAAGCTATAACCAAGCTTACATCCCTCCAGTGTCAGGGTATCCAGGGAGCCTGGACTTCTACCCTCGCCCTGCATAAATGTAGAAGTATGCTCCTTTCCCTGTAGGAATGGTGTCAGAGAAAGCCAGAAAAGCCAAAGGATTTAAATAAGATCTGGAGTCTCATAATGTGGTAACAAAATGTCCAGGTTTCAAATAAAATCCCCTGTCATGCTGTGGAGTCTCATAATGTAGTAACAAAATGTCCAGGTTTCAAATAAAATCGCCTGTCATGCTGTGAAGTAGGAAGATCTTGATCTAAATTAAAGTAAACCAATAACCAATAGATTCCAACACCGAGATAATAGAACTGTTAGAATTATCTGACAAAGATTTTAAAGCAGCAATTGTAAAAATGCTTCAACCAGCAATTATAAACATGCTTGAAGCAAATGAAAGATATAGAAAGTCTCAGCAAAGAAATGGAAGAACGAAATGCAAATTTTAGAACTGAAGATTATAATAAAATAAAAAGCTCAGTGGATAGGCTCAACAGCATAAAGGACTAGAGGAAAGAATCAGTGACTTGAGTAATAGAAAAAAAGAAATTACCCAAGCAATAAAAGAAAATGGACTAACAAATAAACAAACAAAAATGACCTCAAGAACCTGTGGAACTAGAGCAATAAATGACCTAACTTTGATATCAGCTGTCTTCCAGAAGGACAGGAGAAAAAGATGGGGGATGAAAAAGTGCTCGAAGAAATACTGACCCAAATTTTCCACATTTGGCAAAAGACATACACCTACAAATTCAAATCAGCATAAGCCCAAAAAATCTTCACCAAGACACATCAGAATCAAATTTCTAAGAACTAAAAAAACAAAGAAAAGTCTTTAAAGCAAAAAGAGAGAAACAACTAGAATGAAGTATTTCTCATCAGGAGTCACAGTGGCCAGGATGCAACAGAACACTTCGCAGATGCTAAAGAAAGAATTATCAACGCAGAGTCCTATGTCAATTCATATATCCTTCAGTGAATGGGAATTTAAGACTCTCAGATGAAAGTAAACTAATAGAATTTGTCACCAGCAGGCTTAACCTCAAAGAATGGCTAAGGGAAATTCTCTAAACAGAAAGGAATAATTAAAGAAAAAAACTAGGAGTCTTTCGATAGGAAGGAAGAAACAAACAAACAAACAAACCAAAAACGTAAAATATAGTAAATAAATGCATTTTTCTTCACTTGTATTTCCTAAACTGTATTTGATGTTTGAAGCAAAAATTATAACATTGTCTTATTGTGGTTCTAAATGTAAGTAGAGAAATATTTAAGACGACTGTTATAAAAAGGAAAGTGCACTTAAAGGGAGAGATGGTTTCTACACTTCACACAAGTACATCATATTACTTTACTCAGTGACACTATTAGACTGTGATGAGATATATACATACCATGTAATAAATCCAATATCTAGAATGACCACTATAAAAGACAAAAATATAGACTAAGACGCACTATAGTTAAATAGATAAAATGGAGCACTAAAAAATGTATAAGTAACCCACAGGAAGACAGAAAAAGAAAACAGAGAGAACAAATGAAAAACAAAACATAAGATGTCAAATTTAAGCCCAAGTATCAATAATGACATCCAATGCAAATGATCTAAATATACCAACTAAAACACATAAACCGAGAGAGAATATTTAAAAAGTTACATAAATACATGCTTTCTAAAGGAAATCACTCCAGACATAACTGGCAAGTTGAAAGTTAAAGTATCTTACAAAAGATATATCATTCAAACACTAATCAAAGAAAAGCAAGAGTAACTTTATTAATATCAGATAAAGTTGCATTCAGAGCAGAAAATATTGCTAGAGACAGACAGGAACTTTGTAATGATAAAAAGGGTCAGTATTCAAAGAAAACATACTAATCCTAAATGCATATGTGTCAAACGACAAAACTACAAAATATGTGAAGCAAAAAATGGATAGAAATGAAAGAAGAAAAAGACAAGTCCACAATTATAGTTGGAAACCTGAACATCCCTTTCTCAATAATTGATAGTCTAACTAGGAAGAAAATTAACAAGTATACAGAGGAATATGATAATACCATCCATCAACAGGATTTAATCAATGTTTACAGAACACTCCACCCAACAGTAGCAGAAACATATTCTTTCCAAGAGCTCATAAAACATACCAATATGGATTGTGTATAATCCATAAACAAACCTCAACAAACTGAAAAGAATTAAGATCTAATGGACTATATTCTTTGACCACAATGGAATCAAACTAAAAATCAGTAACAGAAAGATTACAGGAAAATCTCTCAACACTTAGAAACTAAACAATACACTTCTAAATAATCCATGGGTCAAAGAGAAAGTCTCAAAGGAAATAAAAAGCCCACTGAGCTGAATAAAAATAAAAATACCATATATCAACACTTGTGAAACACAAACAGGCAGTAATAAAAGGGACATTTCTAGCACTAAAAGCATACATTAGAAAAGTGGAAAAGTGTCAATTCAATAATCAAAGCTCCCAAATCAAAAATAAAGAAAAAGAATGGCAAAATAAATCCAAAATAGTCAGTAGAAAGGAAATAATAAAAGTAATTTAGGAATAGATGAATATGAAAACAGAAACACAATAAACAGTCTAGAAAAATCAGTGAAGCTAAAAGCTAGTTGTTTGAAAAGATTGGTAAAATTGATAAACCTCTAACAATAATGACAAAGACAAAAAGAAAGACACAATTTATCACTAGAAAGAATGGAATGGTTTGATCTCTTCTGCTCCCATTTGGACATCTTTAATTCTCCTCTCTTGTCTGATTGCTGTAGCAAGGACTTGCAGCACTATGTTGAATAGAAGTGGAGATAGTGGGCAACCTTGTCTTGTTCCAGTTCTAAGTGGGAATGCTTTCAATTTTTCCCTATTCAGTATGATATTGGTCGTGGGTTTGGCATATATGGCTTGTATCATTTTTAGATAAGCCCTGTCTATGCCTATTTTGTTGAGAGTTCTTATCATAAAAGGGTGTTGAATTTTGTCAAATTCACTCTTTGCTGATGACATGATGTTATACCTAGAAAACCCCAAGGATTCAACCAAGAGACTCCTTGAATTAATAAATGAATTTGATAAAGCCTCAGGATACAAAATCAACACACAGAAATCAAAGGCTTTCATATACGCCACCAACAGTAAAAGTGAGAACCAAATCAAAGACCCAATTCCCTTCAAAATAGCAACAAAGAAAATAAAGTACCTTGGAATATATTTAACTAAGGAGGTAAAAGACCTCTACAGGGAGAATTATGAAACACTGAAGAGGGAAACAGCAGAAGATGTAAACAGGTGGAAGAATATACCATGCTCATGGGTTGGCAGAATCAACAATGTTAAAATGTCTACACTACCCAAAGTGACCTACAGAGTCAATTCAATCGCTATCTAAATGCCACCATAATTTTTTACAGACATAGAAAAAATAATTTTACGCTTCATATGGAACCAGAGAAGACCCCGTATAGCAAAATCAATCCTAGGCAATAAAAACAAAATAGGAAGTTTCAATTTACCAGACTTCAAACTATACTACAAGGCTATAGTAATTAAAACAGCATGGTACTGGCACAAGAACAGGGACATTGACCAGTGGAACAGAACAGAGAACCCAGATATAAAACCATCCTCATATAGCCAACTAATCTGTGACAAAGTAGACAAAGACATACACTGAGGAAAAGAAATCTTATTCAATAAGTGGTGCTGGGAAAACTGGATAGCCACATGTAGAAGACTGAAACAAGACTCACACCTTTCACCTCTCACAAAAATCAACTTGCGCTGGGTAACAGAATTGAACCTTAGGTGTGAAACTATTAGAATTCTAGAGGAAAACATTGGAAATAATCTTCTAGACATTGGCCTAGGCAAAGAATTTATGAAGAAGACCCCAAAGGCAATCACAGCATGAACAAAAATAAATAAATGGGACCTGATCAAATTAAAAAGCTTCTGTGCAGCCAAAGAAACTATCAAGAGAGCAAACAGACAACCTACAGAATGGGAGAAAATTTTCACAAGCTACACATCTGATAAAGGGCTGATAACTAGAATCTATTTAGAACTCAGGAAAATCAGCCAGAAAAAATCAAACAACCCTATCAAAAAATGGGCAAAGGACGTGAACAGAAACTTCTCAAAAGAAGACAGAATAATGGCTAACAAACATATGAAAAAATGCTCAACATCTCTAATCATCAGGGAAATGCAAATCAAAACCACAATGAGCTATCGCTTAACTCCAGTAAGAATGGCCTTTATCAAAAAGTCTCCAAACAATAAATGTTGGCGTGGATGCGGAGAGATAGGAACACTCCTACACTGCTGGTGGGACTGCAAACTAGTTCAACCTGTGTGGAAAGCAATATGGAGATACCTCAAAGCGATACGAGTAGATCTACCATTTGATCCAGCAATTCCACTACGGGGCATCTACCCAAAAGATCAAAAGTCACTTTATGAAAAAGACACCTGCACTCGAATGTTTATAGCAGCATAATTCATAATTGCAAAGCTGTGGAAACAACCCAAGTGCCCATCAATTCATGAGTAGATTAATAAAATGTGGTATATGTATACCATGGAGTACTACTCAGCTTTAAGAAACAATGGTGATATAGCACCTCTTGTATTTTCCTGGATAGAGCTGGAACCCATTCTACTAAGCGAAGTATCTCAAGAATGGAAAAACCAGCACCACATGTACTCACCAGCAAATTGGTATTAACTGATCTACACCTAA
>VSMD01078934.1:0-32237 GCA_008750895.1 Mirza zaza
TAAGAATGCTCCCTTCCTGGCCGGGCGCGGTGGCTGAAGCCTGTAATCCTAGCTCTCTGGGAGGCCGAGGTGGGCGGATCATTTGAGCTCAGAAGTTCGAGACCAGCCTGAGCAAGAGCGAGACCCCATCTCTACTATAAAAATAGAAAGAAATTAATTGGCCAACTAATATATATAGAAAAAATTAGCCGGGCATGGTGGCGCATGCCTGTAGTCCCAGCTACTTGGGAGGCTGAGGCAGCAGGATTGCTTGAGCCCAGGAGTTTGAGGTTGCTGTGAGCTAGGCTGACACCACAGCACTCACTCTAGCCTGGGCAATAAAGTGAGACTCTGTCTCAAAAAAAAAAAAAAAAAAAAAAAAAAAAGAATGCTCCCTTCCTGTACCCCTGTCTTCTATAACCACTATAACTAAAATAATATTGATAGTAATTGGCATGTATAGAGTTTACCATGGGCTTAGCACTTTACAATAGTTCCCCATTATCTGTAGTTTTGCCTTCAGTTTTGGTTTCAGTTACCTGCAACCAACTATGGTCCAAAAGTATTAAATGAAAAATTCCAGAAGTTTTAAATTGCGTGCTCATGCTAGTCTGAGTAGCATAACGAAATCTGACACTGTCCTGATCCATTGCTCCTTCATCCCAAGAACAAGGGTGAGTATAGTACAATAAGATATTTTGAGAGAGAGGGACCACATCCACGTAACTTTTATTACAATATATTGTTATAATTGTTCTATTTATTACTAATTCTTATTTTTAATATCTTACTGTGTCTAATTTAGAAATTAAACTTTATCATTGGAACGTATGTATAGGAAGAAACATAGTGAATGTGGGGTTCGGTACTATCAGAAGTTTCAGGCATCTGCTGAAGTTCTTAGAACATATCCCTTCAGGATAAGGGGGGACTATTCCATATATGATTATTTTATTTAGTCTGCCCACAACCTTATGAGGCAGTTACTGTTATTTTCTCCAACTTACTAAAAAAGGAAACTGAGTTTTAGAAAGTTTAAGCAACTTGCCCAAACTGCCACACCAAGATGCCTTGCCAAGCCTAGTGGAGCAAGATTTTGACCCGTTCAGAATGTTCACTTTAACCACTGTGCTGATTGTTCTCACGCCCTCTGTCACTCTCAGTGGTAGATATCAACATGCACTAAATGGATCTAAGAAAATGAGTCAGAGGCGACAGTAGCAACTAGCAAACTGAACACTGTGGAACGTTAGGACCGTTTGGATCCTTTTCCTCTCTTCTCCTCCATCACCCCACACTACCCAACCCAGCATGGCAGCTACAACTGTTAATATCCAAGCAAAGTAATTACAGCCCCTATGAGGAGAGCATATCAAATGCTCATTCCAGTTTGGGTTTGCATTTTCCCTTGGTGGAAAACAAAACTAAACCAAAAGGTATACTGAAATAATTGATAAAAAAGTAAAACTTATGGTTGGTAAAACTCTTATTGGTTGTTGAGTGATATTCATTGCAAGTGCTATGGTTAGCTTGTGGAGAATATCTACAGCCTATTCTATTTCTTTTATTTTGCTTCAACATATATATGAAATGACTGTTCATGAGTTACAGTAACATGTCTGCTACATCATCTGTATTTCCTTAATGACCTCTTAGGACAGCCTTATAAACAGCAACTTCAGACAATCCAAAACTCTGGGTTGAATATTTCCCATCTTTGACACTAATCATGGTATAAATTGGACTAGTTCTCCTTGTATTTATGCAGATTCATTCATCACATATATGTGCTTTTAAAGCAGTTGAAAGAAAGGTAAAAAGTTGGACGCCGAACATTTGGATGCAGAGAGAAGTGTCATATAACCAAATCACCTGGGTGATTTTTGGAACTTTTCACTTTCTATCCTAATATCTGGACAGTGTGTACAAATTAATCTGGCTATGCATAATTTGGCCATACTTAAGTGGACTGAGAGAGACTATTTTAGCATATGTTTTTCTATATGTTTCTCTCCAATGGCTCAAAAACTCCATGCAGCTTTCACCTATAATTGCCATTATTTCCTTAATCTGTAGAATTTTACTTTCATAGCTGAGGAATTGTGCTAGACTATAGATTTTCACCCAATTAATTGTAAAACATTTATCTCTTCCATGCCGCAATGCTCTCCAGAAGACACCAAGCTGTGCATGTATCAGAGTTTAAATCCAAGCCTGGTGTGACCCAAGCAGATGTCCGTTTCTTACTTGAGCAGAGAGATGGAGTGACTGGGAACACGTTACAAACCTGAGCATGCACATGTGGTAATGTGTTACTCCCAACACCCAGCAATCCTCTGCTGCCCCACACAGCCCTTGCTACACACACAAACCCACATGCCGGCAAATGGCAAAGTCAACGCAACCAGATGTGTGAGTGGCCTGAGAGTAGCTCGTACCATGTAATGCAATCAGAGATTTTACTTGATGAAGATGTTACTTACTTTGTGTTTCAATAAATACTATAATGTGTGGGGAAAAGAACTATTATTTGGAGTTGACTCCTGTTTTAAAGAAGCAGAGGCTGTCAGGAGGCTGCTCTGGGTGGTGGCTTTAGGATCTATACTCTCAGCAAAGCTTCATGAAAAGATAATTAAAGGACTCTCGGCTTAGCTGAGTACCTAATGTTTACATCAGGCAGATAGTAATAACAAAAAAGCTTCTCGAAATTTGTATTTTGGTTTCTGAGCTTCTGTAGGAATCCATATAAAGTGTGTTAAATCTGTGTGTCTGTTAGCTCAGAGCGTGCTGTTGAACTTTTCATATTTTCATAATAGGTCGGCTGTCTATGATTCTGAAGTGGACCTACAACAAAGATATAAGGTGAGAGCATAGGGAATGTCCTAAACAGCAGTTAAGGATTCAACTCTGAAATAAATACTTACTGAGTGCCTGCAATGTTTTTAAGACTACTGTGCCCTCTGGGGAATAAAGATGTTATGTTACCCTTTAAGGAAATCATAGTTGTGAGTAAAAGTACAAGAGAGGGACAGATATTACCCAAGATGCCTACTCAAGAGCCATTTCTCTCTTTTTTCCAACAAGATTCTAATTTTGTTTGAGTAGTAATATGCTCTGCCTCAAGTGATAAATTGTCTAAGCCAATCATGGCATCTCTTTTCTCCTTTACCTGACCTTTTCCTGTCTAGCCTCTCTAGCTAGGGATGACATACTTGCCATTGATACTTCCTTCTACCTTGGGAAAATTATGTGAAGATGTAATGCCTGGAGCTACAGCAGCTATCTTGTGATGGTGAGGTAAAAAGCACACAGGTGAAAATCAAACAGGATTAGAATGGTGAAACCAAAGGGTAGAAAGACATTTTTGAGTTATTTAATAAAACCCTGGAAGTACACAATAAATATCCCTTTGGTTTAACCTTCCATTAATGTGGTCTTCTAAAATATGTGATGTTGAATACTGGAGAAAGAATGACAAAGACTGAAATATTTATCAAACACTTATTGTGTGCCAGGCATTATGCTTGGTGTTATTAGACATACATATTGGGGAAGCACAACAGATATTACCTGTGCTGCAGTAGAAGAGGTAAAACTTGAGCTGGGCCTTCAAATGAGGTTTGAGTTCAGACAGGTAGAAGGTAAAAAGAGAGTATCCTTCTAGGGAAGAAGAGCAGTATAGACACCAGTAAGGTCCTGACTTCCGCAGGAGACAGTGAGTAGGTAATGCTGAAAAAAGGAGAGGAGGAGCATTGGGGGGCAAATAGAAGTCAAGTTGAGTGGGTGGAGCTTGATTATTGAGTGTCATGGTGGTCAGATGTAGGAATTTGGGCCTAATTATCAGGCAATGGGGGAATCACTGAAAACCAAAGGAAGTGCCATGAAGAAAATGATTGCAAAATTAAATGTAGGATGGAGTGGAAGGTCAGTTAAAAAAAACTATTATAGAAATAATAATATAAATATAAGAATATAATAAAACAGCTAATGCTATATAGCATTTATTGTGTCAGACACTAAGTACTCTACCTATGTTAACATATTTAATGCTCGCACTGACTCCATGAGATACATATGAAAACTTATTTCCATTTTGCAGATGAGGATCTGAGGCACTGAGAGTTTTCTTAACTCTCCAAAGGTAAAACAACTATGACAAAGCAGTAATAAAGCAACAAAGTAGTAATAAGGGTATGAGGACTTAGACAAGGTGATGCATCAGAGACAGAAAATGAGCCAGTCTAGTACAGGTAGGCTCTGTAATCTCAGCAGCTCCCTTCCTGTCCCTGAGTTTATCCACAGAAGCTCATAAAAGGCCCTTTGCCCTGCATCCATCCAATTGCTTCTGGAACTCCTTCGAGACCTTTCTTGCCTCTCAAACCTGCTTACTCCATCTTGCAGCTTCTACACTATAAAACCTTCCCCGTATTTCCCATCAGTTTTCCCAGTCTTGTCCCATGAACTTGATGCTTTGACCTCTCATTGATTCATGGAGTATAAACCCAGTTACCCTGTGCTGTGAGCACACAGTCCTAGCCAGCTCTCCTCTCACTCCCACACCCAGCCTGCCATCGGTCCTGGAAACCCAGACCTCCAACGCCCTGCAGGAAGAGTGAACAGAGCGAATATGAGAGACATTTTCAGAGGAAGAACTGATGTCTTGAAGAATTAGTCTGTTGACAAATTGCTTTGGGGAGGTGAATGAAGGGATAACGTTATAAGCGCCATTATTTCTGGTCTCAAGAGTGGGAGGATAGTATTACTATCTACAGAAGGTGAGATGTGGAAAAAGGTCAATGATAACATCCATTTTGATGTAAAATGACAGAACTGTAGCCTAATGGTGTCCAAAGATATTAGAGGTCATTGAGCCAAATCCTCTAATGTTGGGATTGTGCGGCCCATTTAGGCAGAAGTGTCTCGAGAAGTTAGAAGCATAGATGAAGTAGGCCAGTATGAAGTCTGGGGTTCCAGATGCCAGTTTAGGAGTGAAAAACATAGTTACAGGAGTGAATGTGAGCTGAGAGACTGGGCAGAGCAGGCAGACACAAGGGAAGAGTCTTAAGGGCTCAAGGGACAGAATTATTTATATGCCCCATATGGGAGGAATATAAATAAAGAGGACCCAAGGGGCCTCCAATGGAGCCTGAGAAAGAATAGAAGAATATGAGTGGAGTCTAGGAATCAGTGCTAAAGAACCCTAAATGGAGAGAGAGTTTCAAGGAGTTTGTAGGTAAGTCAAAAGTCTCAGAAGGGTCAAAGCTAGATTGAAAAAATGTATTTTCCTAATGGGATCTCCAACCCTTTACAGGGTTTAGATCCTACTTTAAAGTTTAATATGTTTCCAGACTATGCTCATTGATTCTAAAATCACGAAACACATGTGGATATTAAAATTAAAATTAAATTAAATTAAAAATTCAGTTTATATGTGGCACTAGCTACATTCCAAGTGTGATATGTAGCTAGTGGCCCAACCAATAGAGCCTATATAGACTATTTCTGTAATCGCAAATAGTTCTATTGTACAGTAGTGTTCAGGGGATTATATTTTTACAGGATAAAAACATGCTACATTTTCTATTCATGGATCACAGTGTCTCCATGTAACACCAGAATAATCTGATACCTCTGTTCTTTCACTCATGTCATTAATTGAAATTTCCACCTAATTGAATCATTGCTAGAAATACACAGTTAAGGCAATTTGCCACTATTTCCAGATGTCTTTGGCAATTATGGATGCCTATAAAGTTGCTATTTCCTTTTCACAATATTTTATTCCTATTTAAGGGTCCAGATTCCCTATATAGACCTTGAGTCTCAAGCCCCTGATTATGACCTAAAAGGAGAATATAGGAAATCAAAATTTGGCATTCATCCCATTTTTTTTACTTAAGTGCCTAAGTACATCATAGGGGTAGCTAGCATGCCTATGTATAAATAGAATACAGTCTCTCTCTTAAGTACATAACTAAGAGCCAGTGTCTACTAGACCATAGACTAAGAGACATGTGGTGCAGATCAAATTAACAAGAGCATTAAATAAATAATTGAAACAGCTCTGACTAAATAACCAAAAAAGTAAATAAATAAACCCTAAACTGGCAGGATGTTCTTGGCATCCTAAACCCAATCAATGTTTGCTGATTACCAGTATTCTTAATGCAGTTAAAACACAGTAGTTTGCATTTGTTGTGCTCTAATATTTTGATAGGAATGCATGTATTCTGGCAAGAGATTTAGTGTAATAATACTTGGATTATGCAAGGTTACAATATGCAACTTTGATACATTTTCTGTATTTTGCTCTTCTAATCATCATCTATATGTTTATATATTTTCTACATTTATGATGTTTCTCTACAAAGATATAAAAGAGAAATACAGAAGAAGCCCAGTTATAAACATTTATAAGTTTTATTTTCCCAGTTCTATGCCCATGCCTTTCGGTTTTACACATATACACACACACACATATTCACACACACAGGAGTCATGCCTTTCTGCTTTATACACACACACATACACACACACACACAAAGACACACACACATTCACACATGCACACATAGCCTGGAGTCATACCTTTCTGCTTTATGCACACACACATACACACACACACAAAGACACACACATTCACACATGCACACACACCCAGGAGTTATAGCTGGGAAGAAAACCTCCCTCCAAACCCACTTACAATGCAACAGCATCCTTGCACACTTCCTAGTGCACAGACCAGAGAAAAGTATAAGCATTTCTGTTCTCTTCAGAACTGGATGAGGATCATTGAGTGGTGACTGGGAAGACATTTTCCATCCTCCTTCTCTTGTCTCCCTAGCTTTCAGGATGCTCAGAAAAAGAATGCTATGCTTACTTGTCAGGATAAAAATCGCCCAGTATTTCCTGTGAGTCACCAGCCGGAGGAGTAATGTGATTCCATCGTATGGCTGAGTAAACACAGAGATCTGATTTCAGGCTGGGGACAAATTTCAAAGTGCAAATATAAATCACATAGTTAATCCTTTTTTCCTCTTCTGAGCAATCCTGCCAGGCATCCAACACGAGGGTGACAATCACACTTCTTACTTGAGCATGTGATTTCCCCCTTTTCATTGCCTTTTCTTGTTAAAAGCATGACATTTCTTTCTTGAATGTTTTTTTTTTCTCAACTTGGGGAATCGTTAAAATTAATTTTTCAAAATTAATTTTTATTATTAGTGTCTGGATAACGAGTTAGGATTTTGTAAAAATTTACTTGTAATTACTGTAGGTACATAATAGTTGTTTGGGATGTTTCAGAACAAAGCATCAGGATATACTCTGAAGAAAATTTTAATATGGAAAAAACTGGGGCAAACAATAAGATATACAAATAAACGCATTTTTCTATCTTTGTGGCTGTATGACTGAGAGACAGATGAATACGAACAGGGTCCAAGGGCAGATGGGGATGGTTGAAATGTTCTTTGCATTTTGTGCTTCCATGAGCATTTATCTTGTTACCTCCTGTTTTTCACCCCTGAGAAGGAGATGCAGCTATAGCTTATGGCCACAAGAGAGCAAGAGCACCAGAGAAGAAAAACATTTGTCTGGTCATTTGGCCATTTGGTCAATTTGGGAAGTTTTATGTGAAAGAAAGGAAAGATGGAGACAAATTTGAAGGCAGGTAGGAATGGAAATGTGTATAATTCAGAGGAAAGTGAGTGAGCAGAAGCTGGCTTCTTACTCCAAGTCCTCTCATCTCCTTGATGATGTGGAATCAGTTCTGGCCCCAGTTAAACCATTAACTCAGTTTAAGACCAGGGATAAGCCATTTGATCTATCTCTGGACCACAAATCTCATCAATAAAGGGTCTGGAGGCCCTTATAAGGTTTTGTGAGTAGATGAAGTGAACAGGTTGAATGGTTTTCTCTGGTGACCATGAGGCCCAACACAGTAAGAATCACTTCACTTTAGGCCTAGAAGGGAGAGAGACTTCCACAAGGCATCCTGGTATCCTCAGTAAGGGATATACTCAGTGTATTTGGCTTCATGCACACTTCTTCTTGCTAACTCCTCTTCTGCTGTTCTATGCAAGACATTGTGTGTTCAGTCATTCAGAGCAGCTCGAAGCAGGGAGCCTGGGTGCTGTCACGTGGCACTTGCCCTCACACAAACCAATGTGATGAAGGAGTCTAATTGTTGGGTAATTTGATCTTTTATTTTTTTACTTCCAACAATAGATGACTTCTGGAAAAAATAATGCCCTTTAGAATGAAAGGCAGCATGGAGGAGAAGAGCAGCAGATGTTGCCGGCACCACACACCGGCTGGACATCCGGTGGTGGCCAGCGCCAGCACTGAAAGCTTTCCTTTGCTGTTGGAGCCCACTCTGCCTCTTACAGGGCAGACCCGACAAATGGCAGAATTGTTGCCCCTCCAGAGCAGCCCTCACTCCATGACTGCAGCAACGGGCTGGTGGGAGGCAGCATGTAAATGTCCCGGCTCCCTTGCCCTTCTGAGGTGCACCGTCTACACTGGCTTTCAGGATTTCCCCAGTGGCATTGGGCTCCACCCACTCATGGTGATAAGTGGGCTCCATAGCACATCCTTGTTGGCTGCCTTCCTTCCTCCTCTCACTTCCTCACTCTTTTCTGGTCGTGTCCTTTTTTCTCCAAACTATTTGCGCTTGACTTCTTATCTTGGGGTCTGCTTCTGTGGGAGGCCAAACTAAGATAGCGAGTTATCAGAAATTTGGCTTCTTGTATGTTAGCTCTACTTAAAAGGAAACCCTTTAAAAACAGCTTGTGCCAGGTGCTTCTAAGTACTTTACAGATATAAATCTCATAAATCCTTTCAAAACCCTCTGAGTTGAAGTACTAAATAAGATTGGTCTATTTGAATTTTCTGCAACAGTCAAAAATAATTCCAATGTCTTTTCCTTTTAATTTTCAACAATGAGTTAAATTTCAAAATGGACAAATCCATAACTGTATTAAGATCTTTAACATAGTCACAAAACTATATATAATCCGAGATCACTTGGGAGACAAAAGTGACAAATACTTAAATATGTCAGTATTTTACAGTGACTTTCAGTTATGGTTCCTTTATGCTTCAGTTTCTGTTATTAAAACTGAGATAATTGTAATAGTTACACCTACTTTTACTTAATTTTAAAATTTATGGATATTTTAATAATGAAACTAATTCAAATTATTCTGTTTGTATAATAATAAAATGACCTAAAATACATTAAAATGCACTGTAATATGTCAGCATATAATGAGAATGAAAGTTTCTTCATTAAGACATGAAATGAAACCAGATTGATTGCCTGGGTTCCAGTCCTGCTTCTTATACTTTTAAACTATATATGCTTGGGAAAATTAATTAACCTCTCCATGCCTTAATTTCCTCATTGTAAAATCAGGATAATAATTATTCCTAATTCATAGGGTTTCCATGTGGGTCAATGTAATAGTAACTATATAACACCTAGAGGTTCCTGGCACATATTAAAAACTCAATAAAGGGTAGCTATAACTTTCATTGTTATTACTCCCCAGCTTGGGTTATGCGGTATCAATATCCAAGTCTTTTTAGGAGCGCTTTTCTTGTTAATGGCTGGGTTATCCCCTGCAACAATATGAACCACCATGTATCAGCATGCTTTTATTAGGGTGGTTATGTTTCTGTGAGTACATCAGAGCTTCTCCACCTTTCATTTTTCGCCCACCAATTGATTCGAGTTTTAACCAAGAAATGAAACACAATCGCATGAAGCGCAAGAAGTCTTCCTGAAATTAAGTACTTTCCTGACTCTCAGCAACAGTAGGTTACTAATGATGAGGGTGGAGAATAGTTAATTTAGTCATCTTCCCCCCACCCCCATGATCTTGTCCTGAGGCTTGGCAGTGACATGGCAACTGGGTAATCACCATGGGTCCTCCTCCTCCTTCTCCTGCCTTGCCCTCCTCCTCCTCTCCTCTTTCCTCACTGTGTTTCCATTGTTTTAGACTTTATTACTCATTATATAATGTGTTGCCTTTCAAACTTGTATCCCTGTTGTGAGTCACCAATTGACTTCATGTGAGTGTGTTTTCTTAATTTTATAATTCTTTGGAAGGCAAATGGTAGTGTTCGACAGATTTTCTCATCTTAATGAAGGACCAAACAATTGGAATCTTGTGCGTGTGTCATTATCTTCATAAATCTTAGTGGTTTTCCCCTTATTTCCCCATGTTTCAAGATTTCCTGAAATTGTAATAGATATTAAGCTTGTAAAGTCAATTTAAGAAAACATTTATTTGTTTAAATAAACAAATGTTTATTTATTTAATAAACATAGTCTATTTCCTTACAAGAAACAGATGTGCAGAATTATTCTCTACATTAAAAAAAGATCCCTTTAATTATTTAATCTGCACATAGTTACTGAATATCCATTATGTAACCAGCACTGTCTAGGAATTTTAAAAAAGGAGAGGAGGAGGGGCAGGAGGACAGGAGGAGGACACATTTCCTTTTTCATTGGTTTGTTTTGTTTTTTGGTTTTTTGGTTTTTAGTTTTTTTTATAGACTCAGGAGGTCTATAAAACTGTAACAAATGTAGTTTTGTTACATGAGTTTAGTGCATAGTTGTGAACTCTAGGCTTCTAGTGTATGCATCACCCAAACACTGTAAATTATACCCATTAAGTAATTTTTCATCCTCCAGCCCCCTCCCACCCTTCTACTATCTCACTCTTCTGAGTATCCAATGTCTGTTACTCCACTCTATGTCAGGAGGACACTTTTCTAAGGGCAAAAAAGGAAGGTCGCAAGGACACAAGGCAAACAGGGACTTAAGGAGCCAACAGAAAACAAAAGGAAGGGGGAATTTCAATGGCTTGACCTGTGATAAGAAAATCAACTTGGATGAGAATTGAGGGAAAGCAATTGAACATGATCACACTGGAGAGAGCAAGTTCAAAATTGAGATAGAGCTAAAAGTCAGAATTTAAGGAGCTAAAGCAATGAGAGAATACAAAGAAATAAATGGCCACAGTTTGAGCAGGAAAGGAAGGGAAAAGATAAAAAGAAATGAGAAACAAAGGTGAATTTCAGGTGAAGCTAATGAAGCTTAAGCTTCAGGGCTCCTCACTTACAGGGACCCCTTCCAAGGCCCTGGGAGGGGCCCTAGCAATGTATTCCTGTGGTCATATGTTGCGTACACTTATAGCAAGATATTTTAACTGCAACTGATAATAAGACCATTCTCTTTCCACTTTAACTTCCCCTCCTTAGGATGAGGTCCAATTAAGGGAAAGGTGAATTTGGTTTGGATTTAGCGGGACTCATGGGCACAAAGTAGCATCTGGGTATAGTTAAATTGCGGGCTGACCAGGTGTAAAAACAGCTTCTAGAATCGCTACATCACATGAGGATAACAAAAAATTGGTCAAGTGTTTTTTCACTTGGAGAAAACTTTAAATTCCTCCAAATCTTGCAACATATATGTGAAAAAAATTGATAATTTTCTAAAATTGGCAACAATTCTAAAACCTAACATACTATTACCAATAACAAGTTATGATCCTGAAAAAACAATTCCTAGCCTAGATATAATAAAAACCAGAATTCACTCAACCATGCTAGGAAAAAACATGAATTATTTTTCTTTTCTCAACATAGAAAAATGCTGTTATAAAATTGCTGTCAGATGAGGAGGTGATCAAATGTATGATGTTTCATTTGTAATCAGCTTTTTAAAAAATTGTAATTTGTTATGATGTATTTTCTTCTCTAAATGTACATTTATTTTTAAAATTAATTTTGTGTTCTTAAGCTTTTTACCATCCAAAACCAGAATACATTTATGACGTATTCAGGTTTTATTGTTTTGTTGTTTTGAAGGTAGAGGGGAGATTTGAAGGGAAATAAATTAATGAACATCTACCCACTAAGTGTGGCATACATTATTTCCCGATTTCATCCTCTGAACAGTCATTCAAATTAAATATTAATATCATTATACTTGTATAAATGATGAAACTGAGGCTCAGTTTCCAAGGTCACTCTGCTAGTAAGTAGCAGGGCTGGATTTGAGGGCGGATATGTCAGATTTCAGAGGCTGTGCCCTTCTGTCATACTACGTGGTAAGCTGGAAAAGGGCCAATAACTGGAAAAAGATGGAAGATCTTAAGTACACACTACACTAATGAAAAGTAGTGTTGAGAGGTTATAATTATTTGCAGGAAAACATATTAATTTTTAAGAGAGTTTACTAATTGATCATTCTCATACAAATACACAGATTTCTCACTGCATCTCAAAAGCAATAGTGTATGTCTACAATATTGAAATATTCAGTATTTTTGGCCACATATTATATTCCATTTCATGTATTGGTATATAATAAAATACACTGCACATATGAAAGTGAGTATATAAATTGCTATTAAGAAATTTCAAAGAAGTAGGTAATAAAATATGTTCATAAAGTCTTAAAGGCCTATGTCGAAACTGGAAAACTAGTTGAGTATCTTTCATTAAAGCAAATATTTTGTCCATAGTCAATATGACGTTTGCCAATTTGGTCTTCTTGGCCTTTTCCCACTTTTACTCTGCAAGCATCTGTCAATTCTCTGTGGCAAGATGTCCATTGGCAGACTCCCACATTGTTATGTAACACGAAGAAAACAGCTCAACCAAATTCATGCTCTTCTACAATGAGAATTTCTTTTGTGTATAAATATACTCCCTCTAAGGTCCTCCATTGTAGTAAATGTTTCCATCTCAATAAAGGTGCTTTAGCGCTTTAAACATTTGATAATGGAATATTTCATGAAAGTAGATGTGATTATCCTTTTTCAGTTCTTTAGCATTTATAGTAAGGACAGGCTAAAAATTTGTGATTATATTTCATTGTTTTACCCAGGTCAAATGTCCACCAGGATGCCATAGCATGACATTTCTAACCATCATTTTATTTATATAGAGAGTCCGAACTCTATGATAGGAAATAACCTATAGCAGACAAGGAATTTATAGGAGGTAATTGTTAGTGGACTGAGACCAATTCTTTCCTGAGATGAACTATATGTGGATTTCTGGAGAATAGAATCCTCTTATAGTATTTATATTTCCTGTGCTAATCTATATAGTATCCATTTTTAGAATGAATTTGTGAAGTTAGGGTATTTTTGAAAGCTTATCGGCTTTCCAAATGAATCCTTTCCATTAATATTTTTACAAGATAGCAATAATAACTGGAGTACTGCTCTGAGAAATGAACTAAATATAGTATCTATTTGTAGCTCATTAAATGCAGAAACTTGATCGGGGTGTCTGTGTGGCAAATTCTTTAATTGCTCTTGGCTTGTGCCTTAATATAAAACCATAATGTAGATGATTAAAGCTTTTGTAGTAAGCCGACATTACATATCTTGGCTACAGTACATTTCATTTGCTTCAGGGACAAGTACCTTACCAATCTCAGGTGAATAATATTTTAATGATTTTGAAAAAATTGCTTTCTGTGTATGTGAGAAACCAGTAAAAATTTTAACAACATACTCAGTTTTGTATGAATCCACATATAGTTTCAATAGTATTGTTTTTTTCCTCAACTGACTTTATACTTGAATGTTATTTAAATTTTGATTACACATTGCCAAGTACTGTATTGACTGAATCACCTGTTCCGTTTGGTATCAAGTAGTTTACCACAGAGTTCATTTTGTGAAGTTAGGGACATTACTAAAACCAAAAAAGAACAAGCTTAGGTCTCAAGATATTTACTAGACTGTAACCGTGGCATCTACATGCTACCCACTGCCTAGTAGGCACTAGTAACTACTATTCTTAAAATGATTGAATGGTGAAGTTTTTATTCAACTCTGTCTGCGTGGTAATCATGGTAAGGTAAAAGCAAAACAGAGAACCAATGGAATACGTGTATGAAATGGGAGTTAATTTGTAGCATAAATTATATACCCTATGTTATTTG
Source organism: Mirza zaza (assembly GCA_008750895.1). NCBI lineage: Eukaryota > Metazoa > Chordata > Mammalia > Primates > Cheirogaleidae > Mirza > Mirza zaza. The sequence continues at coordinate 13,958 of VSMD01078934.1, forward strand.
ATTTTTTATTCTTCTATGGTGTTTTTTAATATTGTATTCTGAAGAGGAGGGTGGAGTCTGAAGAGGCAGTTACACACAGGAATGTGAGCATTACTCAGGAGGACTGCAGGAGCCATTAGAATGGGGAATTTGAAAATAGGTCAATGTTCTCTTTCTGTTCAGATAATGTACCGCATAGGTTTAGCTGTGGGCAAAGAGATGGACTTAATAATTTCTCAAGGAAGCTTTCATGTCATTTATTCTTGCTTCAATTTTGCTTCGTTTAGCAGACTATATTGCTTGTATAAGCTTTAAGTAAGAACCAGAAATTATTACTCAGAATCCTCATACATTTTAGTGTGGCTTAATATAAAACTTTAGTCATATAGATATATTTAAAGCCATATATAAAATCCTTATTATATTATATATGAATATTTATACATATTTAATATTAATAATAAGAAAACATGTGACAAGTGATTTCCCATACCAAATTGAAGGTTATAACAAGGACTCTGACAGAGTCTATCTGTATCTACATTTACTCATCAAAAACAAAAAGTGCCTAATGTGCAACTAGGCACTCCTGTCTGTTATGAGTACCGTAAACCTTTCATACTACTCAGTTCTAATGATCCAAGAGAATGTAAGCATCATAAACAAATGGGAATGTTGAAGAACATTCTTCTGTGGTTCTCATTTGCCTGAATTATGTTAACAAGTAACTAGTATTAACATAGTTAAAATGACGTCCTGAAGTGCCAGGACCTTAAATCGATTCATGAGTGGATAAAGAAAATGTGGTGTGTGTGTGTGTGTGTATAAACATATATAGAGACATATATATGTGTGTGTGTATAGACATACATATATATATGTCTATACACACACATACACACACACAAACACACACACATACACATGCCATGGAGTATTACTCAGGTATAAAAAGGAATGAAATAATGTCTTTTGCAGCAACTTGGGTGGAACTGGAGACCATTATCCTAAGAGAAGTATCTCAGGAATGGAAACCCAAACACCATATGTATTCTCAAATAAGGGGGACCTAAACAATGGGTACACATAGGCAAAGAGAGATATAAAGGACATCGACATCCAAGAAGTGGAGAGGTTGAGAGGTGGTGAGGAGTAAAAACTTACCTGTTGGTTACAATGAACACTATTCTGGTGATGGGCACGCTAAAAGCCCTGACTTAAGCCTTATTCAAGTCATCCATGTAACAAGAACATTTGAACCCCCTTAATATTTTGAAATAAAAAATGTTAAAGTACCCTAAATTTCTCACAGATTTTTCAGGGACTTTGAAAAATAGTTTTTCTGCTTGTGAACAATGCAATTTCATAGATAACATCAACTTATGAGCCAACCAATGAAGAAATATTTGGCTAACCTCCTAATTGGGAGGCCCAAACTGTTCATTGGCTTGCTCATTCTCCCTGCTGGCTGGTGAAAGAATACAAACTAGAATCCAGACCTCTCAATTCTCAGTCTTCTCTGGTCTGCAACATTACACAGCCTCATATCCACATTGTCTATTGCATTTCTTTTCTTTAAAACACACAGAAATGAAAATATGCTATATTTATTAAAGAAGTATGGACTAGAAATTTCCCATGCTGGCCTCTAAACGTTCTTGGCAGGACATGGCTATTTCACCCAATGTTGTGGTATTACCCCATCCTACAACAGTTCTATTGTGGTTTCTCAATTAAATGTATAGATACAGTTGTGTGTAGTGACTTGTCAGTAGTTTTAGTGTACATAGTAGCCCAGGAAAAAATAATTGCAACATCTAGTACAATTCCAAATGTACAAGCCATGCTCTGTAAATATTTGATAACAATGATATTTAACATCTATCTGACACCTTCGCAAAGTAAACACATACATGGTTGTTTTGCATAATTTACTTCTTTCCTTCAGATGTACACTTAGGGTAGAACTCTATTTTCTAGATTGACTTAGGTGAAATACTTATCAGAGGTAGGTGAAGGAACTAGATATCTCCACCTTTTTTTAGATCTACGTGTCTTTTATTCAAAAAAATTTCTCCAGCTTTTTTATCATGAATATTATGCCATAGTATAATTTTAACTAATTTCTGCCTCTCCAAGTCATGCCCCAACCCCATGGGAAGGAGTTGAGAACAGGACTGTTTGTAATTCAAGTAGACCCCACTAGAGTGCACCATATGAACCAAAAGAATAATTTAACAGGTTTTCAAAGTCTCAGGATGGAATAATTAATCATAACTCTAGTCATCAAAGAAAAACTAAACAGTTAACCAAATGTGCATTGAAAAATATTGACTTGCAAATACATTAAGAACAAAACTACAGAATTTATGTTTACTGAATTTCTAACTATTCTATACCGTGTGACTTGGCTCTAGGGAACACTAATGTTACTTTTTCCAAAGGTAAAAATTATTTTAACATGTCTATGACATAATAAACAAGCATAGACTGCTTACTTAAATGTGACATATTATAGACTTTTATACTAAGGGTTTGATGGGCATACATTTTATGTCCTTCCAGATAGAATAGTGAGGAGAGGAAATTTACATGTTTCAGGACAAAGAGAACACGAAATCAAACACCAGAAAGCCTGAGCATTGAAACCAAAATCATGAAAGACTAAAGTCAGCTAAGGAACACAGCACTAAAACTTGGTTTCTGGATATAGATGGTCCTAAATGAAAAGATAAGTGCTCCCAGAGCTCTTGAGGAAAAAAGGAAGGAAAATAAGAAACCCAGATGGGCTGGCAGTTCAGGCTTTATGAGCTTAGGAGCAACAGAGACAATGGTAGCCTTAGAACAAGATGCCATCCTATGAGCTTTTAGAAACCTTTTGTAGTTCTAAATGTTAACCAAGAAAAGAAAAAAGAGTTAATGTTGAGGAACATGTCATGTCACAGCAGGAAAAGAAAAGAGATGGGTTGAACTTTCAAAGGAAGAAAAGGACTGGTTCCCACAAAACCCAACTGAAGTAGTCGACACACTGTTCATTCCTCTACCAAATCACTGAAATCCTGCCCTGAAGACAATCATACTCCCGACAACCAGCCCTCAGGAAAAGGTGGACTGTGGTCATGGCTCAGGAGGAAATAAAGATCAATTGGGAGAAATGGCTCCCTGGCCATAAAACTCTAAGAAGTATTAGAGAGAATTGCTAATGATTCCCTTAAAAATGCTTCTCCAGTTATATGGATTCAACAGCTGAATAGACCACAAATGGGAAAAGCAACAAAAATTTACAAAGAAAATCAAAGAACATCAAAAGCATGGGCCATTCAAGAAGAAGTAGTTTGTTTTGCACATAATTCCATTCAGGTCTTCCTGCTCTGCTGAGAGGTCAACTCCTTGCACCTCGGGTAATTCTGATGGATGTAAACTTGATAGAATTAAGATATTTTTGGGATTGTAGGTGGTGCAACTTTTTCAAAGTCTGCTGTAAATAGCAAAGTGCTAAAGAAAGGCTGATTTTTTAAGTGCTAGACTTTTAAAAAATTGTGGATATTAGAAACGTATTGTTTATCACTGAGTATCATTGGTCGTTCTTCCAATTCCAGTAAGATTGTTTCCAGATTCTGGTGTGGACAATGTGTTTTTGATTCAAGAAGCACCAAGGGAACATCTATATAACCCACATTTTCACAGACATGTGCCAGGAAGGTTGGTCTTTAGCTGAGCTAGGCTTGCCCTTGTGACATCACGTTGGTACATTGTCAATAAAAGCCCCATTTCTGACCATGTCCCCCCCACCAAAAAAAAGAGGAAGTTGTATGAATGCAGTAGCCATACCCTCCTCCACAAGTTTAAACTAATTCTTATTTTTAAAATTTTCTTTGAATGGCTGAACCACAGAATTCACATGCCCAGAAGCAATGACAAATCATCAAATCTTTGTGTTTATTTTTAAACAAGACACATCATTTGACTATTATACAAGTGGCCGCATATGAAAGAAATGAACAGCCCAGTTTATATCCTGTGAAGACAGTAAAGTTATATACCACAACTGTTGAACGTGGTGAATTGGCCAGAAGAGCAAGAAACTATTGAAACCAAGATTATATTGTGAGAAGAAAACATTTATTATCTGATAGTTAAAGGATATCTCTCTAGATGATAAGAAAAAGATACGTTAGACAGGAATCAAGACGTTCTGGCAAAGTTTAGGAATGTGTTGATAGAATTAGACACCTGCCTGAGCTCTGTGGTCTGCTGGGAAAAGCAATAATGCACACTGGAAGGCAGGACATCACATGGTCAGAATAGATGTCTCCGGGTAAGGGCAAAAAGCTTGAGAGGCCTTTCTATGTGCGAACATCTTCAAAGAACTCTCACAGTGGTGCGTTTACAGACTGGGACTGACCAAATTCAGCGGGCTTCACTGCCCTGAAAAACCCATGAAATTTAGAATCACAAAGTAATTTGGGGAATCAGGCTGGATTACATTACTTGGGCCTTTTTAAAAACTTAGGTTGAATAGAAATGTATGTCTCAAGAATTCTGAGACAAATTGGAAATTGTAGTGGTTTGGTTTTATTTTAAAAACCAGGCGAAAACTTCAAAATATATTAAGTATTTTGTTTCAAGTCAACACTTCTCTAGTCTTGGTCATTTTGCTTTTGCTTTTTTTGCCTGCCTTGACAATTTCTCAGTTCATATTTTTTATAAAACAATTGGACTTAGTATGAAGCTGTTCAAAACATACTTTTAAAAAACTATATCAAATTACTTAAAATGACTGAATGTGCAAGATTAAAGAGCTATCAGATCATTCTATGAAAGGAGAAAGGGGAAAGAAAAGAATTACTTGAAAGCGATTCTGTTAAAGATATCCACAACATATTGTTACATGAACAAAAGCAAACTTCCAACAGTGTGTACAGTCTGACCCCATTTTAAAAGATGGATAAATAGATACAAGCATTATACGTGTACACAGTGTAAAGAAAGTATAGGAAGATACACCAAAATTATTTTATATTAACAATACTTAAATCCAAGTGATATATTTGTGAATGATTTTTGTTTCTTCTTTTTACTTACTTGCATTTTTCTAATCATCTATAATTACTGTGCATTAATTTGAAAAAGAAAATAATAAAAATGTATTTAAACATAAAATGACTCAATTTCATATAAATGCCCCTTGGCATGGCTCAGGATGGTAAAATTGATGACTCAGAGGGATCTGACTGCTATATTTCAGGGTGTGTATGTGTGTGAGTCTTGGTAGTTTACTAAGGTTGAAATGGGGCAGGCATTTTGCTGGTGGAGCTCAGCACTTCAGGCTCTATCCTCATCCTACCCAGATCCTCAAGAGTCCATACACCAAACCCATATGTACCTATTGGCCTGGGTCTCCCACCAGCATGATTTATTTTGTGCAGACCCTGAGTGAGGCCAGGCCTTGCTCTACCTCTGCCTGATTTGTCTTGACCTGCACTTTGCCTAAGTGGTTCCTGATACAATGCTATTATAGGCAAGTTGCAATTCTAAGACCAGGACAAAAGTTCAGGGATTTAGTACCAAATCCGACCAGACGGAGGATGAGACAGACAGTATTGACACAGAAACTTGGGGAGGTGGAAGAGCTAGGCCAGGAAGAGGATTGGAGAATGAGTAGGGAGCTAGAGGTATGGCAGCTATCATCCTTCCATGTGGAATGGCCTTCAGCGAGGCTGTGTTACCATTACTGTTCCTGGAGAGCCAGCTTGCTGTCTTCACAGAAAAGGCCTCACCATGCATGCTGTGCTGGATCCCCACCAGGCAGCACCTAGTATCTGGCTTATGGCTTCAGAGGTACGCAGAGGTCCAAAGACCATAAAAAAAGCAGTATGTTTGAAAGCATTTGATATGAATATTAAAATCAGTTCAAGGAAACACCATTAGAAAAGCCAGAATTTTGCTGAACTCCTTCCATTTATTTTATAGTTTAATACTGTTTTTATTTTAAATTACAAATGGGAGGAAGGGCAATATAATCTCAATATTTACAGCCTTAGAAATCCAAATCTGCATATGTGAAACAGATCACTGGCCCTGGGATGTGATGTCATGATGACCCACATACTCTTCCTTTTTGTGCAGGTACACACACACACATACACACACACTCACGCACATACAGCCAAACTAACTCAAGAATTTCTCCTGGTAAGATTTTATCCATTTAATTTAAAGGTTTGGTCCTTATGAAAAAATGCAAGTACTTGCCTGGATAGGTAACACCATAAAGCCTTGATCCTGGGAAGGAAACACGAGGATGCTGAAAAACAGCAGTGGAAGAAGGGAATGGAGGCTTCAAAGACAGAGACCATCTTCATGATGTACCTATGACCAATACTGCATCTTTAGAATAAGCCTAATGCTTTCTGCAATCCTTTTACAAAGAAAAGTGCAAATAATTCTGATGGTTTCCCTATGCCTTTTAAGAGCTAGTCTCAAAATAACTTTCTTTCCTAAAGAAGTAAAGCAGATGATAATAAGCAAGTGGTGAATGCTTTCTTGCTGTATGCAGACACTCTGACCAAAATGTTCCATTGTATAACTCATGCAGGATGATATATATATTCTTTTTTTTAAAAAAAAAAAGGGATAATGGGGATATTTTGAAGAAAGAATGATGAGGAGTTGGAAAAATAATTAAAATTCAGTATTTTCATTATTAGTTTCTTAATAAAAACTAAGCTTTGCATGAGTAAGGGCACTGTAGATTTTTTCTTTTTAAATTTCAAGATTAAATTAATTTCACATATATCAATTCATTACTTAAAAGTTTACATGTTTGTGTATAATTTGGAGAGCTTTAAATTTTTCTATTAACTTATTAGTTCAAATTAAGGAGTTATTATATGTATTAGTCAAATGCAATAAATATTAATAGCCATCATTATAGCCTTAAATGTAAAATACTATTGTGAAATTCAACTTTTAAAAGCACTGAAGTTTATTGTAGAATCACTGGTAGTGACTGTCAGATACAATCTTGGACATTATGTGTAGAAAACTAATTTCCCCAAATACCTGTCCTTATTTTAAAATTTAAGTATAGGAATTTTGGAGTATACTTTCCCCATGTTCAAGTGATCCAAATTTTACAGCTACAAAAACACTTATTAATTACTTAACAATAGACTTCCTTATATATCTATCATATCTCAAATTTCTTTTCCACATACCAGTTTTAAACTCCAACGCACCTTCTATGAATATTCTTTACACAAATCATATATACCCTTCCTTGCACTTGTCAACTTGATAGTTACCATATACCCAGTCTAACCAGTGTGCTTGAGCCCTTTAAGAATTAAAATATGATTAAACATACCTTTTCACAGGACTCTCATAAAGATTAATGGAGACTAAATAATAGGTAGAACCCTATCTAAGTCCTTGAACATGATAGGGCTATGCTGGGTTTTGCTCTTAACAAGCCATCTCATCTCAGTTAATATGGGGTAAAGTGGAGATGCAAGCTCAGACCCCAAGCTTAGGATTCTTTGTCTCAATCTGCTTGGTCCATCCTCTCAAAGAGAAGTGGGGCCGAGAAGTAGGATTACAATTGCTGACTGTAGAAAAGTGTCTGGTTCCTTTCTTTCCTTTCTTCATACCTCATATTATAGGTTCGCTTTATTTAAATCTGAGGGCAATCTGAGTGAATTAACATGCAAGGATTTTTTACATTTTTGTTTTTAGGGAAAAAACAATCTCCTAGCCCACTTTTTACACTGTATCTCCCAACCGGGATGCCAAATTGATACTGTTACATCCATGGGCTTTAGAGTAGGCCAGACGCGTGCCCTGCCACATTAGCTGTGTAACCTTATGCTGTCCAAGCCTCTCTCTTTTCTTAACTTTAAAATGAGAATTATAATAACCGTGATGATTATTGCATGGAATTTTGTCAGGTTGAAATGAAATAATGACTATCATGAACTTTGTATCATGCTTGGCACATACTGAACATTTTAAACATATTAGGAATTGTTAAAACTACTCTTTTACTAAGTTATAGGCTGTGGTAGGAGGGAATAGATAAGTGTGGCAGACAATTGGTTGGTTGACCCAGTCCTATCCATACCCCTTCTCTCTAGTCACCTTCCAATGACTGGTGTGGGGACGTCAATCCAGGTAGAGCCAATGAAATAAATGAAAGGTTTTCATAAAGAGAAAGACTTGCCTTTTGCCATTCTCTCCCCTCTGCTCCTGCTTAGAGGTGGAACAGGAGTGAGGCAATAATCACCAGCACAGAAGCTAACATGCTAAAGATGGCTGAACGTGTTAAGACAGAGCTTGAATCCTTGATGACACCACTGAGCTGCCAGACACACTGCCCTGCCAATCCACGGAGAAAAATAAACTCCTGTATGCTTAAGCCACTATAGAAGTGTTTATTTTCCACTGAAAATACTTTTAACTCATAAAATGTGTCAAAATTAGAGGTGGGGGTCAGGGAGAAAGACACAGGAGAGAAGGAGGACAGAGACAGAGAGATAGAGTGAAACTGAGTTCATGAAAAACAGTGGTTTAACTTCTTAAGAATAAAGACCTTTCAATTATCAATACTATGTATTTCATTATCAATTATTGATTATATAACCAGGAAGTTGATACAATGGCAGAAAATATCAATTGAAAATTTCTGTCAATCAAGAGATTTCCTGTGCAGAAAAATAAATCCATTTTATTCCTGACCCTAAACACATTCAAGGATGAGAGAAATACATGACAGTAGACAGGAAATTAAATCTGAGGAAAGGTTACCTAAAAACAAAATAAACCATATAACTGTCAGAGGGAAAAACATATATATATATATATAAAAAATATGTTATTCTAGCCTCTCAGAGTGGAAATATAAATTTCTACTGTATATTACTGAACTTCTAATGCAGTTCTTTCAGTGAATAATTGCCTGGATATAGGAAATATGGGCTATAACAATTGAAATAGTCCTGCCAAGAGTAGCTAATTTGGAGCAAGTTATCATTTTGAAAAATGATGCTGAAAATTATAAGCAGTATTCACTGAAATTAATTGAGAAAAACATATTATTTTGTTTCTTTCCTAATATCCTTTATTCAAGTTACAGGCAATAAATAGCATTCAGCCAGGCAGGACTTCTGCAGCACTCATTTCCTGCCTATAGTAATGTTTAGGAAAGAAAAGGCTTTTCCTTTGTGAGTGCTTAACGTTTAGTGACTAAAAAAAAAAAAAAAATCAAGGCTTTTTCTAAAGCTGTATTGTCTTAGTTCAGGCTGCAAGAACAGGATACCATAGACTGGGTGGCTTATAAACAACAGAAATTTATTTCTCACAGTTCTGAAGGCTGGGAAGTCCAAGATCAAGGCACCAGAAGATTCAGTGTCTGTGGAGATTCTCCGGTTCACAGATAACATCTTTTCACTGTGTTCTCATATGTTGGAAGGGGTAGGGGGTGGCTACGGGGCCTCTTCTATAAGGAAGGCTGTGCCTCCATGACATAATCACCTCCCAAAGGCCCCAGCACCTAACATCATCTCCCTGGGGGTTAGGATTTCAATATACGAATTATGGGGAGACATAAACATTCAGACCACAGCAAGCATCTTAAGCAATTAATGGTATAAGAAGATCAAATTCTTTCTCTTTTCGAAATATGACTTTTTCTTTTTACATAAAGAAATGAAAACATCTGGAAAGTGCTCTGAACTGGAAGGGGGTTGTGAGGGCTAGTCCCCAGGTGTCTGTCTCTTTGGAGGGCACGTGGTCCTGGGCAGCCCAAAAGCAGCACCGAGTCCAAAGCTTGCAAAGGCACCAAACTATGCAGAGGCAGTTTAGTCCTGAGAGACTCCACTCAGCTTGCCAGATCTAGCTTGTTTCATCCCCACTGGCCCTGGCCTAGCTCAAAGATCTTTCCAGCCCTATTCTGTCTCCTGTTGTCTGTGGATTCGGCCCTCCCAGTCCTTTCGTTACTCTGCATTTGATTGGTATCAGAATGATTTTCTGATTTTGTCTATGTCTGATTTCTTTTTTAATCAGAATAGCTCCTCAGACCCTTCAAAATTCCCCTGTGTGCCTTCCTCCTTCCACTGTCAATATTCTGGCTAGCAGAGGCTCAGTAACAAGCTTTCCTAAGTGCTCACTGTCTATCTATTTAATAACCTACGCTAGAATCTTGCCAGGCATTGACCTCGAGTTCATTGATCTGCATTTCCAAGATCCATCCTTCAAAATCCAACTTTTTAAAAATCATGGCAATATTTTCCTACTTCTGGCAGCTGCACTCTCACCCATGAACTTCAAAGCTTACTCGCAGAGTGAACAAATCTCTGAGAATCTCGGGTACAATTCATGTATACCTGGAATTTTAAAGACATTAAATAAGCAAGGGAGTTTTCAATAATTGCCTCCCTTAAGGTGGTCTTTTGTGCCCTCTTAACAGCATTTACTTCATGAGTCCCAGTTTAAGTATCACTTTTGTTGACAGAGAAATAAAAAGACAGTTGAGTTCTGTCTTTTCTCTACCATCTGTTAATATTATACCATCCGCCCCAAGCCTTGGCCGTATCTTTTTTGTTGTTCTTGCTCTGAACTCATCTTAAGAAAAAGATCACTCAAAACCCTTTAAAAATATTGTTAGCACATCCTACACTTGAGTCTTTCTGAGATTATCCTTCTAGGTTTATGTCACTCTCACATATGGATCCTTGAAATTTTAGATCCCCTTTTATCTCTTATGCTTTTCCCTTGAAAACATCTGTTAATTGAAATACACACTGGGTAGGGAAAACAGCAGGAAACACAAAAAAAGGAAGTGGTTTTTAATACCTGGGTTACATGTCTGACAAATCCCAGCGTTCACCTGTTGGGAACATAGTGTTTCTATGTTCTTCTGTTTTCTTCCATTTTCTCTTTTTCTCTTTTCACCTGAACGCCCTTCAAATTTTCAACTCTCAAAAGCATAGGTTTCTACCTACTTCTCCCTGTCCCTTATGTTCCGTCTTCATCAGAGCGAGAAACGTTCTTCCATTGCTTGATTTTAGCCTCAGGGGCCACTCTACCGCACTAGGTGACAATCATGAAATCATCTTTACCTTCAAATGCTAATCTTTCAAATCCCCTTTCTCCATTGTCAATAACCATATATTAATAACATTCAAGGCTATAATTATTCTTCCTTCCACCTCTCCTCTCTCCCTCTTCCTTCTCTCTTACTCTTCCTTGATCAAATGTTTATTGAGTGGTTACTCTTTGAAAAGTACCCAGGATATATCCATGAACAGGAATTTATAGTCTTAGGAGCCTATAGATGTTAATGGAACTTTGATAGTATTTAATGTACTTTTTTATGCAATTTAACCAGTAAGTATTATTTATTGAGTTCCTAGCACGCACATAGAAACAGGCTGGAAAGTAAAATAATCAAAGTAAAGTGGCACAGTGACGTATTAGTTTTTGGAAAACAAGTGGGCTTTGAGGTTAGGTGGATGTGGATTTAAAACCCTACACCAATCTCTCATAGATAGACTTAGGAGAGTCATCCCTAGTCTCCTCATCTATAAAAGGGTGTTTACTGCCTTGTTGGATAGCTATGAGAACTGGAGATGTGTGTGTGTATTTGAGTGTATATATAATAATATAATCTGGATATGGTACCTACAGGATGGACCAAAATATAATCTATTAATATATCTTATCTATATAAACAGAAACTCATTAGTTTCCCCAAATTACAGACCTCTTTCAACTGGATATTCCCCTTAAATGATATGTTACTTTTCTTTCCAATAAATTAAGAAACAGGTTTCTATATCTAATATCCCACATGGGGAGTTATCACCTTTAAAGTTTAACTATTGTATCTTTGACTATCGTCATATTGTTTTAGCTAAGAAACTTTCGCTTAAAATGTTTGAGAGGTTTTTTTCCTTTGGAAGTATTTAACGACCTATTGTCCTTTTTATTTCATGGACAAGAATCATATATAGGAAAAAGTGGTACAATTACAATATTGATTTTAAGCTTTTAAGCTCTCTTACCATCTGTATTAAAATCCCACCACGTGAATCAGTGTGGGCAGAAAAGCCTTTCCGGCATTGTTATGTTTTTAAAATTGGTATAAAACAGGCTGCTACCTTAGCTCTTCTTGGTTTTTTCATCGCATGCTTCATAACTGGGTCAGTTTTCAGAAAACAAAGCTGCTTCCTTCCTGGGGTCAGTTTTGCCTGTCACTGAGCTCGACTCTGTGTCTGTAGCAGACACACCTCTGCTGCCCACATCTGCAGCCCCACATAGATAAGCCTTGGCCATCTAGTGGTGACGTCCACTGTCATGGGCCCTTCTCACTCGTGCCGTCTGCTCCTCCTGTGACCCAGTCTGGTTTCCAGGGGCCTCCATCGGTTCTGTGAGGATCATACTCCTGACCTTGAGACATGTGAATTTCTGGGCCATACTTTGATGCCCTTCAAAAACTCTGGCTTGCATTTATACTAAAAGCTCTCTTCACTTGGGGTTTTCTCAGTAGTGAACCCCACAACATTTGGGCATTTGTTCACTCAATAAATTTTTTTTCTCTTTCTTTTTTTATTTTTTTTTTAATTTTTTATTTCAGCATATTATGGGGGTACAAATTTTAAGATTGCATATAATGCCCTTGCCCCCCCACCCCCCTCAAGTCTGAGCTTCAAGTGTGACCATCCCCCAGACGGTGCACATCTCCCTCGTTATGTATGTATATACCTGCCCCTCCTCCCCCCCTCACCTGCCCAATACCCAATAAATGTAATTCCTATGTGTCCACTTAGGTGCCGATCAGTTAAAACTCAATAAATTTTTATAAAACAGTTAATATATGTCTAGCACCCTGCCTTGAGATTCAGTTCTTGAATTTGTTCCTTATTTCCCAAAAGAAGGACTTAGACTACCCTTTTCCCAGGCCCTTCTATCTGTAGTTACTATGATGGCTTATACCTGTTATTCAGTCACTCCCGGCTCTTGGGTCAATACTGATGATCAAGAGGTGCAGCACTCCTGGTGGATTGACCCTGCAATCGGTCTTTCTGTTGTGGACCCCATATCCAGTGTGCCTGGAAGGAAGCCCTGCATTGCAGCCCTCTCTTACTTCCTGCTGTATTGCCCGATCCATACAATGAAGTATGGATTATGCCTTAGTTTTCTCAACTTGCATCCTAGCCTCCCTCCCAGCCCTGGGATGTGCCTTAAGTCAGCCCACTTTGGGGGTTCTGACTCACCTGGCTTCTGCCAGTATGTCTCCACCATCACTGCCGGAACCAGCTGTTTTGTGCATTCACACGGAGTCTTGTCCTACGTAGAACTGGACCATATGACTGGTTTTCAGAACTGTCTGTTGCTGGTCCCATCTACCAGGCTGGATCTTGTGTAACACCCTCTAGAACCAAAACACACTATGTTGGGCCTTTTTAGCGTGTTACGTGTTCCTAGGGTCTTTCAACTCTCCTATTCCTATCCTGTTGAGGTTTTCTTCTTGATCTCCACTTCAGCCTTACTGCTCAGTCACAGCATGTCTCAGCCTGAGCTTGCCTGAGCTATGATATGTGCCAACGCTGAGACAAGCATATAACTTGACATCTAAACCAGCACAGTTTTGAAAGTAAAACGGAGTCCTGGTAATAACTTCACCAGGGCAACAGGTGTCAGCAGAAGTTGTCCCAGGCACACCAGGTGACCTACCCACAACAAACATGATGATAAATACCCTATATTCTGCTATTCACACTAAGAATGATCTTATGAGAAGCTCACTATGGTTTTAAAATCTAAATATTTATTATATCAACAATCAAACAGTTATTTTTGTTCAACATGCATGCTAATGAATGCATCAAATGACTATATTTAACAGATCAGCTCTGTCATTTGTCCAAGGTCTATTTTGTGGCTAATGTTATCTGACACAGACACTAGCACAGAGTAGTTGTGTAAAAAATGTCTATTGAATCTGACAGGTTTGTAAGGTTACTTTTCTGCACAAAATAAATGTGTGAAAGGGAGCTATGTAAAGATTTAACCATAGTAAGTCATATGAGGATAAATGTGAGTGAGGGCATTTTGCAACTTCAGTTTTCAAAATCTGCCAGCTGCAGTGGTGGGTGCCTGTAGTTCCTGCTACTTGGGAGGTTGAGGAGAGAACAACGCTTGAGAACAGGAGTTTGAGGCTGTAGTGTGCTGTAATCCCACCTGTGAATAGCTACTGCACTCCAGCTTGGACAACATAGCAAGATCCAGCTCTTAAAACAAAACAAAACAAAACAAAACTTCTAAGCCAAAGCCTTTTCTCCTGTATTTTATGATGCAGAACTTTGAGCTTAACTAGATACTCATTTGTGCACTTCAATAGGCATGGGATGTGGAGGTGTGGGCTAAGAAAATTCTGTCTCTGCACTGAGACAATTCACCTGTCCTCTTCTTGTGGCGACAGGGTACACCTACATTAATGCAAAAGTACATATGAGTATCTTTCCCAAATTGTATTATCAAAAATATGTTCACCAATCAATGAGCACATGGATCTTCATCCCCTCAACAACATGCTTGTTTAGCGACATGATTTTATTTTGGTAATGTCCTGATGGACTTTGTCACACGAGAGACTAGCTATTTTAATGTAATATGGTGCTAATTTAGAGAGAAATCATTGTGTTTTCTTGATTATCTCTGAGACTATATCATTTCAGAAATGGTTTGGAAACAGGATCATGCTGTATAAAATTTTAAAAAATTGCTCATTGCTCACAGTCTAATACAATCACTTCTGAGATATATTTTATTTGAAAAATCTTCCAGTTTTCTCCTCGTGACAATATTCCATTGTGTTCCAAAGGGTAATAAGTGAAGTTCATCTATGCACTTTGCCGTGAGTTTTTGAGATGTGCTGATGTCCTGTTGTCAAGTCAGTGAGGGGTAGGCCCTGCCTTATTGAGCCTCCTATAAGTATTGTTTCCTTGGCCAAGAAAAGAAACTAGTGGAATTTAGACCGAACTACAACCATCACAATAGGAATAAGAACTGGTGCAGGGGTGTTTTTAAAAATCCTCACAATCAATAGGCTATGGGATGAAGAGAACAAGATCCAAAGGAAAGTGGGTAGAGCAAAGAGAAGGTCTTAGGACCCAGCTCAGAATTCTGGGGAATATTAACATTTAAGGAGGTCAGCATCATCGAAAGTTACAGAAAGGAGTGGTCTTAGATTTTTTAGCAGGGGATGAACTAATAAAATACTCATTTGTAATTCAAATAAGTTTATCAGGAATGTTTTATGTTGCTAAAATGTGTGGCAAAAAGTGTTTCTTTTTAAAGGCTAAAAGCATTTTCTCTGATATGGTGAAATGCAAACGTATTATTTTCTAAGGAAACAGAGAAGGTATTTATAAATAAAAATGCAGCATGGAGGTTAAGCAGGTGCCTTAGTCTACATTATGCAAATGTTCAAACATTCATCTCATAAAAAGCTAGATGGAGAAACATGGTCTAGCTTTTCCAGCCTATGGTATATGTCCCCTGCAACTCTACACTGATGTATTTTATTTGAAAAGTCTTCCATTTTTCCCCATGTGATAATATTCTGTTGTGCTCCCAATACTAATAAGTGAAGTCCATCTTTGCACTATCCCATGAGTTCTTGGAATGTAACGGTGTACTCCTTTCTGTTAAGTTAATGAGATGTAGGCCCCAACTCATTGAGCCTTTACAAAAGACGCAAGTGCATTCAGAGCAAAAACATTTGCTAGATATTAACATGGCTAATGTCATTGCTGGAGAAGAAGGTAAGAAATAGCAAGTAACTCAGTAATCTCACAGCCTCCTAAGACTTCCAAACTTATGCCTTGTAAAGATGCACATGTTGGAGATGCCATTTCAAGTTCACACAGAAAGGAGGCAGAGTCCCCCTGCCCATTGCTGCCAGTTTGTCCCTTTAAGAAAAGGCCATGGCAGATGGCAGAGGACTTGAGAGCCTTCCTATTTTCACCAATTTTTTGTTTTTGATATCAAAGAGAAATAGTATACTTCCTGATGAATATATCTGGGCAGAAAGTATAGATTCAGGTGTACAGGCCCAGGGAAACGATGGCCTGTGTTTAAATCAAAGACCAGCTACTGTGTAGACATGCGACCTTGAACAAATAACATTTTGAGGCATCAGTTTCCTCATCTGTAAAATGGTTTAATAATTGTACATACCTCAGAGGATTATTGAGAGCACCAGATGAACTAATAGTTATAAAGAGCTTCACAGGAGTGAGTGCCTGGCACAGTAAGGATTTAATAAATATCAGATATTATTAATATCAAACATATCCAACAGAGAGGGTGAACCCTTGGCATGCATACTGCCACATCACAAACCAAGACCATGCTTTTCGGTAGAACTTAGACATAGGCTTGGAAAACTTCTCATGGAATCCTCCTAACAAAATCTTTCTAAACCTAGTGCCCTAACCAGCCACTGCCATTTGACCCAGATGAAACCTGTATCACAAAAAATGGCCAGCTAGAAATAGTGCTCAGGAAAGGGCACAGCTTAAAAATGCATTAAAAAAAAATAGCGTGTGCAAGCATTTGTGGTGGTTTTCATGTGGGAGGTGAGTTGCCTGACAGAAATAGGGAAGGCGGGCTCAGTTTGGCAGACTCTGACACGCATAACTCCTATTTCAGTGGGAGCTTCACTTGCGTATGTTTAAACTTTGACAGTGATCTTATAAAACACCTCCTGCTGCTGACTTTTCACGGAGGTTTTGTCTGTCAGAGGATCCTCTGCACCTTATATCCTCCATTTCACTTCCTTACACAGAGCTTATTTTAAATCAGATGTGGAAAATAAAAACAGGCACCAGGCTTTGTACATAGGGTCTTAAACAAGTCAAGACAGGCCTCCTGAGAATTAAGCAATAAAATCTTAGAGTCACAGATTTGTTTTTGTATTCATCAGCCTAAGTTCTTTCCAGCACTTACTTTGTATCAGTAACAGGGCTGTGCATGAGTGACGCAGCAATGTATGCAATGCGGTTTTTGTCTTTAAGAACATAATTTTGATAGGTGAGACAGATACATAGGCAAATCATTATAACATGATAGGCTTGGTGTTAGACTAGTAATTTTTGAAGCGATACAAGCACAAAGAAAAAAGGGTAATGCTCTTCCTAGTATCACATAAGTGGTTAGTGGCAGAGTTTAGAGATCAGTGTCCTGCCGGCCAGTCCATTGCCCCTGGCCTCAATAACTCCTAATAATAACTCAAAACCTAGAATTTACATTCTTACTATTTTATTTTGCAATCACAAATCCCTCTCACATAAATTATCCCACTTTCTCTATAACAGCCATGCCCCTCCTTTCTGGTCTGGTGTGCTGGGTGATGGGAGCATGCACACGATCTTCGTGTCACTGCTTTAGTAAGGCAACAGCACTCTCGTCCTCAGTGATAAGAAGTGGTAGGATAAGCAGGAGAGTCTGGAAGGAGAAATTATAAAAATTAAGAATAGCCAATCAATATATAATTTCTGCCACCTAATGGTTTTTCAAAGTTATTTGCATGCCTGGTGCAAATTCTTTCTACCTAAGTATAAAGAAGACAAATCATAGAAATGAACAAATGCTCAGGGTACAGTCTGATAGTTCAATACTATAAGGGACTGTGACCAAAAAAAAAAAAGAGGTATGTTTTCATGTTTCACCATAAGTAACTAAAGCAGTTTTTACATTTAGCACTGAATTTTTGAAATATGGTAAAATACTTTCAAAACGTCAATATTAATTTAAATAGAAGCAAGGAATAATTAGAGGAAAAAATCAATACGCTGCTTGCTTTTGCTACACCATAGTGATTATTAGTTCTAAACGCCAGGTTCTTTCTTTAGAGGTGTTGTCAAGAGAAAAGTTAAAATTAGAATAGCTTTTGGGGACTGGGCAAGAGAAAAAAATGTCGCGCAGGGAGATTCAAAATATTTGAATGAAGTTCAAGGTAGGGAGCCTCCAGCCTTGCTTTTGATAGAAATCTAAAAGTATAGTAACAAAAGTTTTTGAATCCTCTGTTATAAAATGGGAAGTAAATCAATGAAGTAGGTAAAGTGAAAGAAACAATCATTCTTTCTTGAAGGAAGAGTCATCTTAGGGAAGGGACACATTGGCAAGCTCAAGTAAGGAGAATACTTTATTATTTGCTTGTCTCTGGTGAAGATATATTCTATCTGTGAAAACTGATTTATATAATGACAAAAATATTATTTCTCTTCTCTGGGAC